>JAPVRG010253959.1:0-10969 GCA_029783565.1 Rhagoletis cerasi
ATCGAGATATCTCAAAAACTGAGGGACTACTTTGCGTTCAAACAGACAGACGGACATGGCTTAATGAACTCAACCCGTCAACCTGATCATATCGGCATACTTATTGATGGGTCTATCTCTGCTCCTTCTGGTACTTAAAATTTTTTAGGCTCGGACCAAAGTTAATATACCATTTCATGTTCATGAAAGGTATAATAAAAAAATCACAATGCATTGATTGCAATGGTGCTTGCTTACTTCCGGCTTTTAAATTTGTGAAAATTTTTGGTGTCTTCGTACAACTTCAGCACCTCTCCTGTCTTTTGGAGCTGAGCAGGTTCAATTCGGAACGTCTCAAAATTATACTTTTGTTTATAATCAGCAAACGCAATAGATGGCCGTGTGCAGTGCGCGCGTTGCACTGATCTTTCGCATTAAAGGCTTTAGTTACCCGCTTTTTTTCCTACAAAAATCATAACTCGAAAACAACGAATTCTAGTTACTAGGCATTCAGTCTGAATGAAGATAAGAGTGTCTATTTAATAACAAAAAAGTTTTAAAAAAATTAAAGATAACTTTTTTGAGATATTGAATTAAAAAATTTTTTTAAATTTTTGTTTATTGTTGAATAATAAAAAACCAACAACTTTAGTAAATTTATAAACTTAATTTTATAGTCCAAACTGTTACACACATTTTAAAGTAAAAACTGTCGAAATCGGTCAATTTTTGGGCAAGTTATAGAGAATTCGAAAAAAAGTTTCCTCAAAAAACCGAAAAAATCTAGTTTCACCCACAAAACGAAATTGCTGATAAATCTCCGAAAAAATTTTTTTCGGCAAAAAAAAAATACGTGTCTCATTATTTTCACCAAGAATCAACATATCTAAGTTTCGTTGAATTATAAAATCATGTCCCGAGTGGACCGGTTGTCTTGAAATGGAAAGCATCACTTACATTCTGCGGCAAGCCGGCCTGCGTTCATCATAACCGTATGTATGATCGCCAAATACTCCAAAATTCTTAAACCGATGGTTACTGCATTCCAGGCAACAACAATAAACTTGCTTTTATGCTTAAAGCATATAAACACAATTATTGGCTTAATAAACAGACACAGAATAAAGGCGGAAGAAGGAATTATAAAGCTGTTGACAGAGGTTTACGTAATTGCTGAAAAGATGGATGTTGAGCTAACGCCACCTAGAACTGTACAAAGACAACAACACAGAGCCAACCCTCCATCCACCATCGAGGTGGAATATTGGATGCGAGCTCTGTTGATACCATATTTAGATTAGCTGCCTTTATCATTACAGCAAAGATTTAGTGAAGAAAATGTTGCTTATTCGCTCACCGTTCTACATCCATTACTTTATAGAAGCTTCAGTCAAACAAGTAAAATAACAATCTGTTGTAATAGAAGCCTATTACAATATTCCAAACTTAGAACATCAAAGCGAACTATGGTATTTTAACTTGAAGCAAAGAAATATGGCGAGAGAGGGTTCAAAAGCATTTAAAATAGAGGAGTTGATCTTAGAAGCTGGACTGCTGTACCTAGCTACTGCGCAAGCTCTTTCAATATTTCTCTCGTTGCCGTGTAAGAACTGCTCAATTGAAAGATCCTTTAGCACCCTTAAACGAGTGAAAACTTGGATGCGATCAAAAACATCCCTTATCAGCTAATCGCCGCCGTACTTAAATAGCTCAGCTGGCAGGTCGTCAGCTACAGCAGCATCGTCATCGACTGGGGCTCGGGTCTTCTCCACTACTTTCAGTGCTGTTGTTATTCAAAAGAGTGGACAAGTGTTCCCTCCATAATTTAAGTACGTTCTGGACATCAGTCTCTAGGTCGCCATGGTTGTTCTTACAGGAGTTCGCACTGGTCCTGAAACCTTCCGTAAGTCGCCTAACTCTCTGATAAAATTTTTGAGCGTTTTCCCTGTCGGCCAGCATTTCAAGCTCTTCGCACTCACGTATTTCGGCCTCTCTCTTCTTATTGCGGCAAATACGTCTCGCTTCCTTCTTCAGTTCCCTATAGCGAGTTCCTATCGTGAATTCAGCGAGCGCGGACATAGGCAGAACTCTTGATACTTAATAATATATATTGTAATTTGCATTGTGTTGTAAACAAATTAGAGTGTGAAATAAAAACTGAAAAAAAAAAAACATCATGAGCGACGAGGATGCCGAGGAGGGCAGTACATGCCACAGTATATACAGTAATAAACCTTTTGCAGTCCTCCTCGGGGGTAAGATTAAATCAGAGTTGATAATGAGAAGGACCATGATTCAGAGTTGTATACAATATTACTCTGGTATGAAAAGTAGCATTCGCCGTAGCATGGCAAAAATGCACAAACATTTTTGTGAAATAGTGGATGAAATGTACTACAAAAGTGGAAAACGATACTCTATTATTACAGAAAATATCACTCATTACCATAATTCTGTGTTTAACATTTTATATTACACCGTAAATAATACTCAGCACTAAGCTACAAAAAACGCTAGTACTTTAACGAGCTTACCTAAAAATACAGCTCTGCGTTACGTTCTTTGACGAGTGGTGAATTTATATTTTTCTACAGAACAGCGAAAAAGCAGGTAATTTTGTAAACAAACGCTTTTCTTGTTTTAATAATAGATTATTATTAATTGTTTGATAATTTTCAGACGTCCCGCTTGTGAGCAGGGGAAGTGCTTGCGCATCTCAATGAAATCTCATCACGTCCGAGCAGCTACAGGTAGTGGACGCTCATGTTTGTGTGTGCTGGCAGAGATGGCTTGGCAGCTGTGCTGTAGGTAAAGAATTTTCTGCATGTTGAGGTCATTCTTGTGTTATTAATAGATTATTATTTGTTTGCTAATGTTCAGATATCTTGCAGGTTAGAAGGGGCAGTGCTTGCACATCACAATGAAATCTCATCATGTCTGAGCAGTTCCAGGTAGTGGTCACTAATCTTTGTGTGTGCTGGCTGAGCTAGCTAGGCAGCTGTGCTATAGGTAAACAATTGTCTGTGTATTGAGATCAGTAAAATGATTTATAATTGTGATATTCTGTGTTTTGTGCAGCTCTGGGTAATGATCGCTTACAGTTCGGTTTGCTGGCTGGGTTGTGTTGGTGCCTCTGCAGCGATGGTCAAGCAAATGGCAGGAGTGGTATGCTGTATAACGCATTGCGGAAATTGGGCACGTTCAGAAGTCGCAATAACTCAGTAACTGTTGCGATTATCCAATCAACTCAACTGTTCAGTGTTTGATGATCGTAATAGGTATTTTTCTGATAATTTGAGACGTGTGTGTACATTCTAGAATCTAATTTGACAGCTAATGTATCAAGCCGTTCAGAAGGCGCAAAATTTCGCTCACTAATCAGTGATTTTTTTAACAACGGTTGCGCTCAACTGCTGCGCCTTCTGAATGTGCCCATAGATGACGATATGTTCATGTCGTTGGTTATCAAAAAAAATTCGTTGTGTTGAGTATCAAAAAATATTGCACACCAAAACTTATAAATAAAATTCACATATATATTTCTAAAAAAAGGTTTTTTTTTACATATGTATCTACATACATACATTTATACTAAAGGTGAACCCACAGTAGAGGAACAGTAGAAGCTCTGAATTAACAAAAAAGGATTTTGAAAAATGCGCGAAAGTGTATTTTGAAAATAGCGTGTTTAACTGAATAAATCTAAATTATTTTCGAAAAATTTGAATATGATATGAAGACGGGATTTACCTATGTGAAACACAAAAATTTAATATTTTTAAAATGAGAACTAAGGTCCCTATTGACCATTTCTAAAGAAAAATAGATTCGAATCCTTATGATTAAGAATGTTAGAATCGCAGTTGGTACAGCAAAAAAAGAGGTTCTATGCCCTCCATCTTTTCGAAAATAACTAGCAAATCCAACTAAGTGGCAGCATGAGTCGAAATTTTTGTTTAAAACTTATTCAAGTTTTTCCATAAACTCAATGAAGGCCAAAGGGGCTTTAACTGCCGTATACTTTTATTTGCCGTATACTTTTATTTTCTGAAAATAAAATTATCTTCGGGCAGTTCACAATCTTGAAAAAGCGGTAGAGGCTTCAAACATTTAAAAAAGTCTAAAAATATTCGGAGAATTTATATTTTAATTGATACATTTCCAAAATAATATCAAATTGCCTTTTTTCATTCAGTCGTTTGTTTTTGTTATATTGCCGCTGTTTTCATTTCTTTTCCCCACATCGCAGGGTTGATATTTTTCTAGCACACGAACAATTATTTTTAGTTTGACATCAGATAATATCGACCTAGAAAAAATAAAATTAAATCGGAAAAATACTATATAAAAGTAATCGTAGAATGTATATTTTACGTTTTTGTTACTAAACAATGCATATTTTTTGAAGTTTATCGGCAAATCTGAATTTATTTAACAAGTTGTTCTTATCATTCGGCGAAATTCCCCACAGCAAGTGTTACAGTGCGGTAAAATTAAAAACGCTGCATAGAACCCAGAGTCCTCCTCGGGGTCCAAATTTGAGAAAAGGTTTATTACTGTATATACTGTGGTATGATGTAGAAATAAGAGGGTTTGGGTGATCATGAATTTTTTGTTGGTGCGCCAAGGCGTGCTTTTTGATTTGGGAAGCAACAGTAGGGATTTTAAGGTCACGGTGTATTTGGTTGTTTGTGACATAAAGCGGAGCGTTCACAATCATTCTAAGAGTTTTTGATTGGAATCTTTGGAGTATTTCTATATTGAAGGTTGCTGCAGAGCCCCATAATTGTATTCCGTATGTAGACTGAAATAAACATAATAAACAAAAGCGATAACGCTACGTTAAATGTAGAAAAAACCGCAACAATGATCATTAGTTTGTGCTACGCAGATCAAGGATAAAATGATGCGAAACTCTTTCTTTCGTGAAAGCGCTCTCACAATGTGAATTGTTTATAACATCTTCCAATATTGCCACTACACCGAAAAACATATGGGGGTATTTATTAGGCAAATTTTTGGGATTTCTTTGATAAGACAAAACAAGCAAAATTTTTTTTTGATTTTTGTATCTTCTTCATTATTTGGTGTTATAAAGTTCTTTAACTTCCTCTAAAAAAGCTCTTACTTAAAAATACTATCTTAAGCAAGACTTTCAAAAGTGAATGCAAGAAATCCTTTGCATTTGAATCGGTACATTTTGTGTGTATCTAGTGGCAGCTCGCTATTTTACGTTGTCAGCTGTTCATTCAAACTTTATTAGGTAGTGGCGCCAAGTCAGAAAACGAGTTTAAGTTAGATTCTCAGAAGACAAATGAGAGTTTTGTATCATTTCATCCTTGCCGTAGACCCAATCGTTTTCTCTAACAGAGCGGGATGTTGGGCATCACCACACAACTATAAATTCGGCAGCATTAAGCTGCGAACAGTCAACGACGTAAGATCTTAGAACGTGTCAGCTGATTCGATCTATCTTATGAGAGCACAATGTAAATGAAAACTCAACGACGTTGAACTTTGATTTTTGCCGTAAAATCGTGTCAGCTGATTTCTCTCTCTCACGCACTCTTGTAATAGGGCTGCCAGATCACAAAGCTTTTAAGTATTGCACATCATATTTAGAATTAAAGTTATTGATAAAGTAACTGATAATTATTGTTGAAAAATGTTTATAACAAATCACTTTGATTTTTTAATGTTGCAAATTTTATTTTCCCTCATTTATATCACGAAAAATATTAAATGATAATACAAATTAACTTAAAATTTTCGATATACATATATCGAAGTATTGATTTATTAAAAAAAGCGCCGAAATCGAAAATTTGTAATAAAAAATCTCCAGATTTGTTATATAAAATTTTGGATATAACAAAGTACGGATTTACAAAAAAAAGCGCCCCAGGCGATTTTTAAATGCAAATTTTCAAATAACAACGGATTTATTAAAAAAAAGCGCCGTAGGCGAAAATTTGTAATAAAAATCTCCCAATTTTTAATTACAAATTTTCGATATATATCGAATTATTGATATTTTCTTCCACTGCGTAACTGATTATAAAAATTTTTTGCAAAATTGTCTATAAAATAGTTTGTACACCAAATAAAGGAGAGAGGATAGCTGATTTCTTGGCTGCCACATTTTTGAATATAAAACAATATTTCACAGTCAAATTTATATATATATATATGTATATATTTTAAATAGGTACGATGTATATAAACTTCAGTTCGGGAACATTGTTTACTTTTTAATAACGAAATAAACTTTCTTTTGTTGTTAATAATATGTGTTTGTTTAATATATATTTTTTTGAACTCATATTTTTATTGCGATCAGTTTTTTCTTTTTAACATTAATCAATATTTGAAACTTAGATACTAAATAAGAAAATAATCATGTATGGAGTACACCCAGTGGCGCAACCATATTCTATTCGCAGGTATTCAATGTTATTAGAGATCTTATATTGATTTCTTTTTAAGTCGCTGGAATGACACTGTATGAGAAGTGAATGTAGAAATAAGAGGATTTGGGTGATCATGAATTTTTTGTTGATGCGCCAAGGCGTGCTTTTTGATTTGGGAAGCAATAGTAGGGATTTTAAGGTCACGGTGTATTTGTTTGTTTGTGACATAAAGCGGAGCGCTCACAATCATTCTACGAGTTTTTGATTGGAATCTTTGGAGTATTTCTATATTGGAGGTTGCTGCAGAGCCCCATAATTGTATTCTGTATGTCCATATTGGTTTTAAAACAGAAGAATAGAGTAAGAGCTTACTCTCGAGTGAGACTTGAGACTTCGGGCTCAGTAACCAATGTAAGTTTCTGAGCTTCATTCCCAGTGCTTTGCGTTTAGTGAAAATATGAGTTTTCCACGTAAGCTTGCTGTCGAGGTGCATGCCTAAGTATTTTGTCGCATCACGCTGTGGAGTATCCACGTAATTGAGTTTTACGGGCGGCAGGTTTTACGTTTAAGGGAGAACGTAACCTGGACTGACTTTGTCTCATTTGGCTTAATTCGCCAATCTTTCAGCCATTGTGTTATTTTATTTAGGTCATTTTGGAGTTTAAGCGAATCGAGTTGTGGAAGGGTGTCCATTGCGAGAATTGCAGTATCGTCTGCAACTGTGCCAACAATTGCTCCTTCGAATGCTGGCAAATCATATGTGTATAGCAGGCAAAGGATGGGACCTATAACACTGCCTTTAGGTACACCAGCTGAACTTTCGTAGAGTTCAGACTGCTCCTCGCCTTGCTAAACAAAGAAAAATCGATTTTTGAGATAGGACTCGATAAAGATATAATAGTTTATCGGGAGGGTACTCTTTATTTTGTAAAGTAAGCCGTCATGCCATACTCGATCGAAAGCTTGGGATATATCGAGGAATGCAGCTGTACAATAGTTTTTGTGTTCGAATGCAGTGTGAATCAGTTTACAAGTCTGTGAACTTGTTCGATTGTGCTGAGTTTTTTCCTGAAACCGAATTGGTGATTTGGGTTAATTTTTCTTTGCTCTATTACTGGCATCAATCTTTTGAGAAAAAGGGTCTCCAGAATTTTAGAGGCGATGCGCAGCAAACTGATTGGGCGATAAGGCGCAACTCTGTCTGCACTTTTTCTTGGTTTAGGAATCATTTTTACCTGGGAAACTTTCCATTGAGGTGGAACGATGAGAGAATTGCGTTATACATATAAGTCAGGAAAGTGATTCCTTCTTCCGGCAGCTGTTTTAATATTTCTCCAGTGATTAGATCGTAACCGGGAGCCTTCTTAGCTTTAAGTTTTTTGATCGCTTCCTTAACCTCAGCTTTGGAGAATTTTTTTATGGGTGGGTCCATTTGGTAGGGTTGTTCGAGAGTCTGTCTTACTTTTTGTGCAGTATTGGGAGAGGGTTCAATTTCATGCGGAGCAAACACATTTCTTAGTTGACGTGCAAATGTGCTTGCTTTTTCGAAAGGACTTTCAGCCCATTGGTTGCTTTCCATTCTGATGGCGGGTTGTACCAGAGTTTGCCTCTTTAATTTTTTTGTTGCTTTCCATAGGGAATAATCGCTGGCAGCTGTTGCATCTAAGTTACTGAGATAATGATGAAGTTGGGAATTGCGTTCTTTTTGCAAGAGTTGTCTCGTGAGCGTATTTAATCTTGTTTTGTCTTCGGGATGTCTAGTCTGCTGCCACTTCTTTCTAGTCTGGAGTTTTTCTTTTACAAGAGAAGAGATTTTTTTACACTTAGAATGGGTGTTGATCTCCAAGCAGTTTGTTGGATGCAGTTATTGAAGTGATCAACAGCTGCAATGATTTTTCGCTAGATTTCAGCGAGTGTTTCAATTTAATTTTGAAGATGTTAAGCTTTGGAAGAGGTTCCAGTCAGTTCTGTTTTTTTGAAGGCAACATTGAGAATTTGAGTCAACAAGATTATTGCTTAGAGTGACCATTACGCGAGAATGGTCAGAGGATAAATCGAAACAGGGGTTACATATAATTTCACTATCTGCAATACCTTTAAACACGCAAAAGTCTATTAAATCTTGCATTTTTTTTTTGTATCGGTTGGCCAATACGTTGGGGAGCCTGAGGAGGCTGAGTGAAGATTTAATCTTGCCATAGCCGCAAAGAGTTGTTGGCCTTTAGGAGTGATGAGGCGAGATCCCCTTTGTGGCTGCTTCCTAGAGTTTTGAAGAATTTAACATAATCTTCTGACTTGATCGCATGCTTGGGTGGGCTATATACTGCTGAGATTGTTATTTGGCCTTTCAAGTCCTCAACAACTATATTAGTAGCTTGGATAGCTTCCGTGCAGTATGAGTTAATATTAAAGTGTTTAATATTGTTTTTTATTAATATAGCTGAGCCAGCATGTGTTTTCTTATCGGGATGCCTTGTATGATAGAGATTGTAATTCGGTATTTGAAAATAACTTTCTTAATATTTGCATTAAAAAATTGTGATGTTTTATAGTCGAAGGTTCAGCAAAGAAGATGGACTGTTCTTTATTTTAAACAGAATGTAACCTTAAAGCTAATTACGAATTTCAGTGCATAGATACGTACAGAAAAAATTACAATTATCAGCGTTGCCATACTGTGTGCTTACATCTACATGTATACTCAACAACTCCCTCCTAAGGATAATTATATACATATTTGCATACATCGAGTTATACTATTTTTGTAATTCATTGTATGTGTTTAGAAGTTAATATTTTTAAACAAACTGGGAACTGTATGGACTAAATTTAAAATATCTGGATTGAATCAATTCATGCTTATGAATAATTTAATGATTATGATTTCAATTTCATAGTTTCGAAGAAAAAAGTAACATCAATTGTTCCGATTGCCATCTTTGTTAGCTCGTTGAGGAGCAATTTGTTCTGTGATTTTCTCTTTAGATCTTGCAGCTGTTTGCCTTGTTTTAGGTCTTTGAATAACATGCGGAATGGAATCGTTTGCATCTTCAAATACATTGTCCTCTACTGAAGAGCTATTGATCTTAACCAGCGGCTCATCAACCTTCACGACAGCTCTTGGTTCCGGCGCCCTACTCGTTTCTCCGAAAGGTTTCTCAGAAAATGTTTCAGTATCACGATCGGAGCGATTAATAATTTGATCTAAATTTAACAAAAGTTTTTTTTTCCAATAGCTTTTGAATGGTTAAGAATATTAACCTTCCGCCCCCATATTGTTGATACAGAGGCCGAAACGCGTCGATTGGTACCCGTACCGATATTTTTGGACGTTTTTTCGCAGTTTTCCCCTAAACTAGAGAATTACCAAACAAATTATTATAAATTTACACAAAAACAGGCTCGCATACAATTCAGTAGCAACACTGCACACTGAAAATAAGAGAAAACAGCTGATTTTTTCGCTAAGTTCTAAGTACATGCGTTTTTGCATTTTTTGCTCTCTAAGTTCTAAGTCCTAAGTTTACGCTACGTCGTTGACTGTTCGGCGCTTTATTATCCGACTTACACTGTGGCAATATCCACAATAGTAAAAAGGAGTTAGTTGTAAAATGCCGTCCTGGGCAGATCGTGGTGTATATAATCGAAATATATTAAATTAGTTTTAAGTACCTCATTTACATACAAAATTTTAATAAATAACCAATCATAACAGTATCCTTTGTTGAGTGTTTGGATCAGCTTTGTGTGCGTTTTGCCGTTTTCACATAAGGTCGGTGTAATGCAGAAATTGAGTTAGGCAAACTCCGCGCAATTGTTGTTGCAGCAAACTCGGAGAGAGCGAGTTTAACGACTCTCCCAGCAAATTAAATTTGTCGAGTCAAGCTGCTGTAAAATTTTTGTTAATCAACCTTATCGCCAAATCCACGTGAATAATTCGTTCCCATAATTTAACACGCAAAACAAAAACAAATTGGGAAAAATTGTTTTTGTTTTGCTTTATAATTTTTGGGAATATTTGTTCACGTGGAGTTCGCGATAAGGCCGAATTGCTGTTATACACAAAAATTGCAGTGATACCAAAAGACAGAGAACTCAATTATGCTGTAGAAGCTTCAAAGCATGTGGCACAGTTAATTGCCTATACAATATCATAAAAAGAAATATTTATTAGTGCACGATATGTACATGTGCAATTTTCATTTCGTGTTGACAATAAGCATAAAAACCATAATCAAAGTGCGACCCTGCGCCAAACTCGGTGTAACCACCTCACACCAAACTGAGCAAGCCGCCATATTGTCTGCCAAGGAGTAACTTATACGGTGTTTAATAATAATAATAATAGATTGGCGCTTACACATATGTTAGTGTTTGGCCGAGCTTCTCCTCCGATTTGTGGCGAGCGCCTTGATGTTGTCATACAAAGGGGAGGGACCTACAGTTTAACGCCGACTCCGAATGGCGATTGCATTTTTGTGAGAAGCTTTTTCATGGCAGAAGTACCCTCGGAGGTTTGCCATTACCTGCCGAGGGGTGACCGCTGTTAAGAAAAAACCTTTTTGCAAAATTTTTTTTTT
>JAPVRG010254019.1:0-23558 GCA_029783565.1 Rhagoletis cerasi
CGGTAACCGCTTTATCGATTTCTAGCAAACAAAGCTAAGTTATTTCTTTAAGTTTAACTGAGCATATTATCGATAATGTTTTAAAAAGGAAAAACCACCCCTGTTTACCACGTAACGGTATGTTTCAGAATTGTGAAAAAACCATGTTTAATACGTGCGCCGGGTATTTAATGTTCGGTTTCACCCGAACTTATACTTCTTTACTTGTTAATATTTTTTTTGGATTTTTCAACTTCCTGCAAACCACATGCATCTAGCCATTTCCTTCGTTGCTCTGCGTAAAATATCTTAAATTTTGGTCTTAAAATGATAAACATTTACATACCAATGCAGTTTGGTAAATTTATCTTTATTTTTTTTTGCACACTGAACAGCGCCGAACCATTTTAATTAAATATTAGAAAATACGTTTTTTACATAAAGTTTATTTCTATGGGAGTATGATCCGCTACTGAGTTTTTGACAAAAATAATTGTCATTTAGGGTACATTCGCTATCGGATATCTCTTTCTTTTTACAATACATCGGGACTCTGATGTTGCGGAATGTACTTTGTGTGTACTGGCAATATAGAAGTATTACATATATGGCTAGCTGCAACCAAAGCTTATATAAATATACAAAATGTATTTTTATAAAAATTACATAACTGTGTTCGTAATTCATTAATTAATAAAACAATTACTGAATTAAAATTAAAATAATGGATTTATACCTTAAAACTTATTAATTTTTATTATTGGGTCAAAATAACCCAAAACATTGTAGGTGGGGGCAAATTCGAAACAAAGCAGAAGGGTTAAATTTGGGCGGAGCATTAAATTTAAAATTTTTTTTTGGACAAAAAGTGTCATTTTCTTCCAAGCTAGAGCAGTTGGCTATTAATTTTAGACGACAATTTACAGAGGCATTACTCAGAATTACATAATAAAATTAAAGTTGAGAAAAAGTAGAAATTTTTAGTAACGGGAATTAAAAAACCATCACAGCTTGTAGATTTTTTGTTTTTTTTTTGAACGCCTGTCATTTTAAAAATACCAGACATAGATTTTTTTTAATTTTTCTAATAACTATAATACCTGGCTTGTCTCCGTTTCCGGCTTAACGTCGACTTCTGAGACACCCTGTATGCATGCATATATATACGTATGTATTTATGTACCACTCTTAAGTTATCTTATACTTTCCTACCAGTAAATGTACAATCGTCTTTCAGCCAGATATGCACCTTCTCAGATTTTATTCCTACCTTCTCCCTTCCATTCCCTTTGATGAAATCAATAAAAAGCGTTTTTATTACAACTTTACATACTTTTATACGTACTGATAGTCATCTGCACAAACATAAAGACAAAATGAGACATTAAAACACTGCCAATCGGTCGCCAACCGGCTGCGGGCATAAAAATACGAAATAAATATTTGCAATAATTAATTAATTTTCCATCATTCATTCGCTTACTCCTTCAGTCCTGCGGCAATCGGGTTACATGCACCGACGCCAGATACCAACTTCTCGCTTCTTGTTGTTGCATTGAGAATCACAGAATCGCATTCATTATTGTTGTATGTATGTATGTATGAATGTTGGTATGTATATGGTAATCGTATCTGTCACAAAGACATCTTTCATCTACAGTCTTCATCATCTTTCGAAATCAAGCTGCAACGCTGTATCTGTGCGCGTTGCCTGCGCTGCCTACGCTGCCTGCTTGCGTTGGACAAGTCAATAAAAGCTGACAAAATTGATGGTTCTGTCGGTGCTTGAGGAGTTGTGGTGGCGCAGCTTATTGGTGTCGCTAATATTGGTGGTAATGAGGCACATTCCTTTGGAAAGTGCAGTCCATCAAAGGAAATGCAAATATTAATGAGTTTGTTTACTCAGCTGCTGAAACCTATAGGCTGCTGGAATGTTTTGGAGACGTTTCAATGCCATATATGATAAGAGTATCTGAAGAAGGAGTGCAAGATTAATATTAATCGTATACGAAAAAATTGCGTAACAGCAGGTGTTTCAGTAGTCTTATATATGTATATATACCTACATTTCTGTACTCCTCCTCCAATTGTTTTTACATACACATGTAGATCCTTTACGCCCGTCTGTTGGAAGAAAACACAAACTCCAATGACTTGCATGCTAGGGCATCGTTGGTGTATTGATAATAGCATCCACCACGTTTTTGTTGTTGTTGTAACCTCATACAAAATTCCTAAAAGAGCTTTTTGGGGAATGATGCGGGAATGACAGTCTTTGTTGGCCAGTTTTGAATCTGGCTCGTTCCGGTTACATAGCTGCTTATGCAGCCCTCCATGACCCTTCATCGGCCGGCCATAGAGCTTCATTGGGCGAAGTTACTACGTATGGATCAGTTTTTCTTACTAGCCACTGCAGTGTCAAATCTGAGAGTTTTCTTTATCGAGTTCGGAGATTTAACGAGTTAAATATTTGACGCTCCGATTGTTCATGTCATCACATCGGTATCGTTCACTCGATTTTCAAAACTGAGTTGTTAAATTAAAGGACTATGCATGATACAAAAGAAGAAGGCAGTTTTACCTTGAGATTTTTTGACGTAAACTGTATTTATTGACGTTTATATTATTCGTAGATTACTTAAGTGGCACTGCACCCTCAAAAAATTATTGTTTTGGAAATTTTAATATTTGTTTAAGGAATTTTTTATGCATTAAAAAATAAAAATATAAAAGATAAATTTAGTTATTTAACCGTATTAGCAAAGCTGTTAAAAATGTGTATTAATTTAAAATATCATGCAAGTAAAGCACTGCGAAAAATATTTTGCATTATCTGTAGTGTTACATGAAACAGTAGTAAATCTGTTCTTTAAAGAAATTTAGTAGGATGCTGTTTTCATTTTGGATCCTCCAGTGGAGAGTCCACATTTGGGCGATAGAATGGTTAAGAAGTAGCTTACGGTTAAGAGGGAGGAAATATTTTTCCATCCTGACATTTTTGCTAAGATTTCTCTTAAACGATTTTTAGCAAAAATGTTTTTTTTATCGTAGTAGACCTTCCGGTGGAAAAGCCATATGGGTCCAGAAAACAAACGGCTGCATTAAACATAATTTGAGACGGGGAAAGACAAAGACAAAGTCAAAGACAAACACAAAGACAAAGACTAAGACTAATGGCTAGGGTCGGTAACCAATTTGCCCGTAATAGACCTGGTAGGAAAATACGCGGCCGCCGATTCAGCGCTCAGACTGAAAAGTATTGTGCTATGGAAGGATCGGCGGTTCGGTCACGCCTCCATACTTCTTACTCTGGATAGTTACGACCAAGAAATTGACTACTCCGCTCCTAAACCAACCTTCGATAGGCTCTTTAAGACGAGCATTCCGTTAAGAAGGGAATGGCAAACACCAAGACCATGAAGAAGGAGGGAATTGAATTTTTACACGGATGGGTACAAGCTAGACAATAGGGTTGGCTATGGAGTTTTCTCTAAGGAACTAGGACTGGAATTATCCATCCGACCACTGCAGTGTTTATCAGGCAGAAGTTTAAGCTATAAAGGAGGTGGCTGTGTGCTTTAGTACGCATGTCGTAGCAAAGACTACGATATCTTCTCGGATAGCCAGGCCGCCATTAAATCAACGAACGTGGTAATGCTGAGATTGAAGGTTGCACAGCGCCGTGTTCAGGGTCAGACTCATATAGGTTCCGGGACACAGAGATATTGAAGGAAATTGCAGGGCCGATGCGCTAGCTAGGAAAGGTACCAATCTCCCCTTATGTGAAAACAGAGGCACTATTGGGATACCCATAGCAACCTGCCAAATACAACTTCGAAATAGCATGATCCAAGAGGCCAACAGTTCATGGCTAGAGGAGGGCACTTGTAGAACAACCAGGCTACTTTGGCTTATTCTCTCAAGAGAGAATATTGCGATGGTCATGGCTTGTGCATCCGGTCATTGGCTATTTGGCAGGCACTCTTCAGGACTATGAATATTTTCCCACGAACATTGCAGAAGTTGCGGAGATCAGGGAGAAGAAGAACCCGTAGAGCACTTCTTCTGTAGTTTCCCAGCTTTGGCCAAGACGAGAGCAGGTTTTTTAGGTAGGCCCTTCTTTAGCTCTCTTACGGAATTATCATGCGTAGGAATAAAACCAATCCTACACTTTATAAGAGCTTCAAAATGGTTTTCTGAAGAATAGTCACCGAGCTTTCCGTATTCTGCAGTGGTACCACAATAGACCTTAAGATGTTCTAAGTGAGTTGGTCATTTGAACCGACTGCCACATCAACCTAACCTAGCCTATGTAGAAGAGGAAATGCCATAAGACTAAGGCAAAGGCAAAGATAAAGGCGGGAACAAAAGTAAAGAATGCAAACCTCTGGAAAATACCTATTAAGTTTCACTTCTTGAGCTCGCAGGGACTACACGCACTCTTTATGCTCTGAGCAGTGCAGGTTTTGTCACGAGGAACACGAAACATCAAACCACATTATGTGGCACTGCGAAGGCCTTACTAGACCTAGACTTCATAGGATCACCATACCTGGGCCCTATTGCACCATCGACTTATCATTAGAGTTTAGCAAAATATCGAAGTTGCGCCAGGCAATCTGTTTCACCAACTGGATAAGTGAAAGGCAGTCAACTGAGTATTGATAAGTAAAATATCACCCTAAGTCATTGATAAGCATTGCACCAAAACTTTAAATGCTCAGCAAAAAGATCCTAGCGGAAGTGGTGCGTAATGCAAATTATCAAAACTTATTACCGTTTCGTTGCACCAACAGTTTTTACTTATCACTTATCATCTTTAATTTTGCAAATTTTAGCATTATTTTGCTAAAAAGAATTTCACTTATCATATGAATGAAAAGTAACATATATTCTGTATGAATGAATTAATCATGTGGCCCGACAAAACATTAATAAAAAAAATTCTTTGATTCGAACTATTAAATTTATTAGAGGAGGAAAGTCCGAAAATAAGGCGTATTACAAAAGAACTAATAAAGCACATATTGAAAAAATTTTATTAAAAATTGGAGCCTACCTACAATACAACAGTTAGCGTAATAATTGCTTAAGCCCTATACAATCATTAACGGCTCTGCACTGGTTATGTAATGGTAGCCAATATCATGGAATTAGTCAAATGCTGAAATGCATTGGGGTCCACGGTGTGTAGAGTAATCCATCGAGTGACAAATAATGTGAAAAACAAATTGATTGATGAAACTATGGTGGATTTCCACAAGACGCAGGTTGCATTGATAGAACAATAATAAAGATAGACGCCATGGTAACAAAAAAAGATAAACTGAAAATGCTTATCAAAAAATGGGTTTGCTAAGCTTTCGCTTTCCATTGAGAAACGCTTATTCTTTTAGCTAAGCACATTTTTGGAAAGATTCTCTTTTTGGAATGCAAAAGAAATTGTCGGTGAAATACTTATCAAATCGACTTATCCAAAAAGCTTGTCAATTACTAATTTTTTGATAAGTTGGTATTTTTCTTCTGATAGTGCGATACTTATCAACTTTACTTTTTAAGAAAAGGACTTAGGATACATGGATCAAAGAAGATCTGTATTAAAACAAATAAATAGATCGTCAAATTGGACTGCTCTCTCTCTATCTTCGGAATAATAACGTAGTGTGCCGAGCTGCCACCGGAATTTTTAGGTTTAATATTTTTGAAGTGAAACTTCTTAGTCGGCTTCGGAGATGTTTGCGAATGCGTGAACAGAAGAACGTTAGTGGGGCGGGGAGAGACGAAGTCAAAGGCAGCGACTCGGACAATTATAAAAATACAAAGGTTAAGGAGATGATGGTTTCCTTTAATAATTTCAGTGTGGATTCTATACTCAAAAAGTTTACAAAGCGGATCACTATGCCAGTGGCGGAGGAAGAGGAAGGCCTCCTCTGCGATGGAAAGACCAGGTGGAGAAGGATTTGTCATCAGTTGTCACAAAAGCGAACGACTGACGTGCTTTATTGGACTCGACCAAAATCGCTTGGGTGATTACAGCGCCAGTCAAGACACCATGCGTGTGGAAATCCAAATGTTTTTAAAAACTCCTGCTAACCAATATTTCTAACAATTTCTTTCTAGTTTGCCGCTTATTCTTTAACCAAAATCAGATTAACTATTATTTGCAAAACGGTTAGCTAAAACGACGAATTGAGTGAGAAAGTCAATCTTACACATAAATTCTTACATACACGCACATACACTATCACAAAATATTTCCTCCATTCAATTAAAACGCAAAAAAAGTAACACTAAGGCATTCACTAAATTGAGGTGAGGCTAGATGAACACTATACACCGATAGAGTGGAGGACGCAGCGACAGTCACAACAATCACAAGTCAGTAAAATGCCACAATTGCCACATTTGCTGTTTGCAACACGCGAACTCAGAGTGATTAAACTTTGCTTTTTTGTGACCGACCGATGCCGACCGCCAGCTATTGAGGGGCTATTGCCACTTTTGGCATTGCTTAAATTGGATTCCTTTACCCTGTCTGCAATACATATGTACATACATACTTCCCCTGCTGATGGGTAAAAAGTGAGCAAAGTGCACAAAGTATACAAAGTGAGAGAAATGTTCGAAAAATGACATTTCACCATAATTCAATTCATTTGCGAGCGCATTTTGCTGTCAAACAAATGAAGATCACATCAAATGTTTGAAATCGTTTTTTTAGCAAATTTTGTTTTTTCTATAATTGACAATTCGTAATTTGACGCTGTCGGTGGTGTGGTTGTTGAGGTAGTTGATTTCGGTTGTTACCAAAAACAAGAAAAAATAAGAAAGAGGAAAGCTAACAGCTTTCATTGACGGCTTTTGATGACACTCAACTAGTTGAAAGACACTAACAAAGTCGATTTTGACAGAAGGTAGTTAAAATTAATATTTTAGTAATTGATCGGAAAGTGATTATATGTACGATTGCAAATGTAATATTACTATTCAAATAGTTGCTTCTCAACTACAGCGGCCGCCCAAAGGTCCAGTTACTTTAGGTGCACCGCAGCAGACCGAAACCGCTCGGCTCCGAATATCCCAGACGCAAAAGAAATTTTCAATGCTGATAGTTTATCGTTATGAATGCTAAGATATCTAAAACTCTGATGAATTCAACAATTTACATCTTCGGAGCCTAGAGCCCTTTACTCGTCCGAAAATAAAGCAAATCCCAGGTCCCCGATGGTAAAGGCGACAGATTAAATGCGCATGGCGGTAAGGTACATCTCCAATTTATAACGACCCATAAGCTTCACGAGCCATTTAAGAGATAATTGTCCTCCCATAAATCCTTTGCTTAAAAATTAATACGCTCTACGAAAAATTAAAAGACCCATGGAGAACAGGGAGGCGACCGTTAGTTACTTACTCGACAAAGAGGATGCGGAACCTTCTCTAGTAGAGAAAGAAAAATGATTTTTTCTAATGCAGGCCTATTTATCGGACTGCGATGGAGCTCCGTTACGCGAAATTTCTAACATGCATATCTTCATGAAGTATGAAGAGCAACATAATTTGGCACCCAAGCCGGGTCGGTCACAATATCCCTTCTTATCTAGCAATCCTAAATAAAAGAGATAACTTTAAACTGGAAAGCATAGACTGTGTGCTTATTTTATAGTACGAATGTATAAATTAAAGCATGTTGGTGAAATATAGACTTTTATTATTTTGAGAAAGACATACCGAGGCATAAGTGTTTTATGTTTTATGGCCAAAAAATTAAGGATTTTTTTTTGATATCGCTTAGTAGTTACCCTATATTTATTTCTAAGGAGTTTGAATCTAAAATTTTCCAAAAAAATCCCGAAACAATCCGAATAATTCGCATTTGCAACATTAAACTTGAAAATTCCAGAAAAGCCTCAAAAAATCCTTAGAAGTCGGAAAATATCCCGCAAGGTCTACAAGAAATATGAAAATAAGGGTCCCTAAAATATCCCGAAAGGACCCGAACAAATCTGGAAATATTCTAAAATCCAGCGGAAAGTGCTGATAACAACAATCTCGAAATAAATCCCGAAGCATCGCGGAAAAACCGCGGAGAGTTCCGAAAACAATCACAAAAACAATTACGAAAGGCCAAAAAAAATGGGGGAGGGTCCTATAATCTCGAAGGAGCGAGTAACAAAATAATCACTATGGGTAAAGAAAAAATCCCGAAAAATTTCGGAAAAGTCTCGAAAAATTCCCAGGAAATATTCGAAACCTTACGAAAAAATTACGAAGGGTCCCAAAAAAATCTCAATAAATTAAGTAATGTGAAAAATCACGGAAATCTCGAAACGCTCTTTCACTTTTGTATCAATACCTAAAGCGCAGTCGAAAATGGCATGGCGGTAAAAGGTTTTGATTAAATAAAGACACCATCAATGAAAGAAACGTCCATCTAAGCACTTCAGGAGGACCAGTATATATACCTATGTATATTCTCAAGGGATAAAAAAAATGGAAAAACTGTAAACTAAATGTAATGAGCTTAAAGAAGATTATGTTGAAAACCCCAATTATTACCGAAAAAACCGTTATTCAATAAGAATTCGCTGTGTTTAGCTGAGGGAGAGCGGGAGGCCAGGGTTAGAGTACAGATAGTGCTGGAGAAGTAGAGGAGATAGGGATAACCTTTTGTTGCGTGTATTTATGTATCGAGCTCAATACTTCATAAACCTGATATGAGAGGGCGAGAGAGAGAGAGAGAGAGATTTGCCTGCAGCCACATGAAGCGTTAGCGCAAGATTGTGACCCTTTTTACCGCTGTGCTGCTGTGCAATGAGCTGGGATTTATTCAGGGATGGCTTGTAGCTTACTACCATATCAAAAATTACTCCGGGAGTGGAGTGGGAGTAGGGTATTCGATTAATCGACTTTTTTCAAAAACCGGTTTTCGAATTATTCGAAAAATAGCAATTTGAAAAAAACCGGTTTCTAATTTTCAAATTAGGAAAAAAACCGGGTAAACCGGATTTTTTGAGTAATTGGAAGCCTCACAACACCTTACATAAAAAAAACTACGATCAGCTAAAAAAAGCGAAAATAGCAATAGTTAAAATGTTTCTTTAAAATCAATATCAATTCAAAACAAATTAAAAATTTTTTTAAGTTTAAAACAATAAATAAAATGATATCTCATCAAAAAAGTCAATATTTGTTCTAAGTAAGAAAAAAGTACATGCAACCAATTAATCTTATTTCTATGAAAGTAATCTTTTAAAAATAAAATGCAGTTTAAATGTTTTGCAGTCAATCTATTTTTTCTTTAGTTTTTATAAAACTTGATATTTTTCTAAAAATACAAAATCTTTTTGTGTTTGTTGTACTTTTGTTTTGTTCTGATTGTCAATGGGCATATAATTTAATTTGTTATTGTAGTGAACTCGACTTAAGCTGTTCACTTATTCAGTGCTGCCAATTGATAGTCATTTTGTGGTTGCAATTTTAAGAAGAATATAATGGATGTAAAATGAGTTGATATGCTTGCGCATTTCGACTATTCCTCAAAAGTTTTAACTTTAAAATCTAGGTAAAAAAATCCGAGGTTGGAGATATATTTATTCTTCTTCTTCTTCTTCTATATATTTATTCTATATTCGAAAAATCATAATTTAAAAAAAACTGCTGAAAAACTTATGAAAAACTCGAGGAAAACCGGTTTGAAAAAACCGAGTTAATCACCCTAAATAGGAGCGATGCTTAAAGCACCATATGATAGCCAAGCTGGGCTAGCACTGACCATGGTTGTGAATGCCAGCGACTTATTATTTCAGCAAGTTCAGCCAGGAGACATTTGAGAATTGCATGAAAAAATTCATATCCCCTTTGGCCTGAGCAAAACGCTTTTAAACACAAGTGTGTATTTTGTCTGTTCGCTGCACTTGTTTTAGGGAAATGCAATACAAGTATGTGTGTGTTTTCGCTGCACTACTAGGTTTTATGCGGGAGATGCATAAGTCGCTTAAACACACTGACTTATCAAACTTATCAAAATTCCACATAGTCTGCTAAAATACTAGAATCACGAACAATCCGAAGTGTATTTCTCCCTCAAATTCTTGCGAATATTATCTGTAGTCATAAATCAAAAATTTCACTTAACGCTCGCACATTTGTTTCAATATTTGCACATTTCATGCCACAACAAATATGTTTGCCATTATGCTTACTGACATATGTACGTGTAAGTAAAAACGCCATATTTTCATATGTATCTTAATATATTTATCTATCTTTCTGTCTACTATACATACATATATGAGCAAACGTATGACTAAATGTGCTGCATATGGACATGGGCCGTTTTGGACAAATTGTCCTTTTTATGCTATCAGCGCTGGGCATCTTTGGTCATCTTTGTTGGGAGCTGCCACATGGAAATGGGTAAATTATATGTAGATGGTAGTGGCTGCTACTTGAAATGGAGTGGTGGTGGCGGTGATAAAAATCTATTATTCTCATATCATATTTATTATTTTTATCTGTACATATGTATTTATGCGCTTGCTTGCTACAGATTCCTTGTTTTGTTCTTTCTATGCGCACTTCTCTCTACCAGCATTTTTTTCTGTTCCTCCTCGTGCGAAATGTTGAAATTATGAAAAAGCTTTTTTATGGTCATTCACTTCTTTTTTTATGTTATTATTATGAAAGCGACGTGGTGGTCAACATTAGCTCACTGCGCTGTTTTTTTATTCTTCTTGACCGTTCTGTTTTTTTCTCTATTTTTTCATTTTTGTTTCGAAAGTTGCTACAAATGTTGCCCATTATCGCATATTCTTTGCGCTCTTTTTTATTTGCTTCCGTATAATAAAAGTTAGGGTCATTTCGCTGCGATGTTTTTTTTTGCTCTCACAATATTTGGACGTAAGGAGACACATATTAAATTTAATGGAAATTGATGAGTGGCTATTATGATATGAGCTGCCGCTTTGGCCACTTTAAGAATGTAAAGTAAAAAGTTGGTTATTTTGAGTTTGGCACACATACTACGATTGCTTGTGTTATGTATGAATGTATGTATGTAGTTTACTTGGTAGCTTCCGATTCATCAGTCCTGTAGTCGCTCCCCCGTACTGCAGGGAAGGAATTGTTTCCGTGAGTGTTGGTGGTGGTCAGGAAAAAGCTGCACATGGCCCATATGAAGAATGCTTGATCTCAATGGAGTTTGGTGAATGAAGAAGAAGACTTTAAAGTATTCTGCTTAAATAATTATTCAAAAAGATGATCACTGAAACGTGGGTATTTAGGAATCCAACCCATTTACCTGAAGAAAATTTGACAAATCAGATATTAAGGTGCAAAAGTTTTGGGGTGCAGAACGCGCGAAGATAATAATAAGAAAAGGTATAAAAAATGATTAAAATTTAAAAAATACAATATATGGAACACAAAGTTGAAACAAATAGAGATGATAGTCGTTTAATGTGAAAATACTTGAAAAATATTGTTCATAATACTGATAACAAAAAAACCAATGGCAAAATATACAGAAATAGTAGTGAGATTGCTGACAAATTAAACAATTTCTTTGTGGATATTATCGGATAAATAGGAATATAGAAAACATTGGCTGTGGCTTTATACAACAGGAGAATCGTCGAATTACATTTAACTTTGATGAATTTGTGGAAATAATTTACTATCTGAGTGTGTTATCAAAGACTCAGTAGAATATATGGGTTCATTCAATGCCCTGTTAGTTAATAATAGTCTTCAGTCAGGAATAGTACCGACAGAATGGAAAACTTCGACCATAGTCCCAAAAAAAAGGTTTAGAATACCAATAAAGCTGAGGAATTAAGGCAAATAAACACCCTTCCTAAACTGGAAAAAATATTAGAAACGGTTATGAAAAACCAACTAATATACTATATTAAGACAAGTAATATATTCATTAAGGAGCAAACAGGTTTCAGGGCTAAACACTCATGTGATACTGCTCTAAACCTGGTTTTATCACAATGAAAGGAGGACCTTAATTCCAATATGAATATCGTGGCAAATTTTATTAACCTAAAAAGAGCATTCGAGACTATTGACAGGGAAATAATGTTGAAAAGTTATACAAAAATGGAAAGCAGAAACTCTATATATATACATATGTATGTATATAAAAATGGTGCCCCACTGTGGGTAAAACTGCTTATTCTGTAAGGTCAAAAACAGAAAAATTTTAGTTTTAGGCGAAATGCCTCAAATAAAGTACAGTTTAACTATTTTCAATCATTTATTCCATAATTAATACAAATAGTCCACACTTCATCACCCATTTCATTTTTTTCATTCTCATTTAACCAGTTCTCGTTCTTGGAAAAAAAATATTTTTTCACTCTCGATGCAGCATGCCACTTTCTTTCATAGATAAATAAATAAAATATTTACTCCAGTATAAATTTTCTAAAGACTTCTTTCTGTAAGGTTTGGATATTTATTTTTAAGGTTTTCGATCAATTTATGCACTTCACGATTACTTGCAATTGCAATTTCAGCTAACTCTGAATTAGGAATGTTGAAATTTGCAACACTTGCTACTTTCTGAAACATATAATAAAAGATGAAGTAAAAAATAATAACTTACCCTCTTATACTTTACTATGTTGTTTAAAGGTTAGTAACCTTCATGTTTTATAATTTCTAATGCTTGCACCATTTTCGAATAAAAATAGGTTTGTTAGTTAAATCTCTCTTTACAAAAAGAATAATTGCAGCTGGAAAAGATTACATATTAATCCTAACTAGTATAGAATTACTTAGTGCTATATCACAACAAATCGGTCGGAGCAGAAAAAAAGTTGTGATCCATTGAATTAAGAAATGCGCGGGGAGAAATACTAATTTCTTCAAATTAAATATGTATGCATACTGGACGGAAAATCAAGTCATGTAATGACATTTCCAATAATTAGACATAAGCCTCCTATGATAAACAATAAATTTTCTGTTAAGGTGACGTTCGTTTCAGAGTCCTGTCACTTAAAACAAGTATGTATTTTAAAAGTAGTTGTGTGTAGATATTCAGACCATTGACTTTACTAGCTTAGTTTTCAAACTTAAAATTATATTTGCTGGGAAACCTTGTAAAAACGGGTCACCCAAGGGGTGTAGTATTAGTAATAAGTATAAAAACGACAAAATATGACCTTCACCAATATAATTTTTTCCACCGAAATTCCACTGTGCGTCGTGGCGAGGAAGTGGGTGGAATGGAGTGCACTAAAACGTTTGCTGCCGCAGCCTCAATTGCACTAATTCTTTAATAGATTAGGTGAAAAATGCAATATTTTCGCATTTAGCAAAATTAAAACACGTTTTTCGATGCAGCATGAACTGTTTTGGTAGTTTCAACTCGTTCTTCTTTTCTCTCTATTCTCTGCATATTCGTGTCCACAAATGTCAACGGCCAGGACGCCGCAATCTTGTATTCTATCATTCTTGGGTATAGATTGGTATAGATAATGCTGAACTTAATTGGTTCCGTAGCTTCCTCTCAGATCAAAAGCAACAAACTTTGATCGATACACCTCTATCAACAAAGGTAGCAGTCGATATTAGTATACCACAAGGGTCTGGCTTGGCTCCTCTACTTTTTAATATCTATATCAATAAAATAAGTTCTGTTTTGAAATACTGTAAGGTATAACTGTTCGCTGACGATATTCTTTTAAAGATCAGCGACAAAAATCTACCGAATGCAAGAAGATCTTGATTGTTTATACAAATGGTTATGCGTAAACAGGCTTCAATTAAGCACACAGTACCCTCACGTCTGATCGCCAACGAAAAATTAGGCAGCTCGCGCCTCTACTTTTTTTTGTTGATGAAAATTGCAGAAATTTAACTTCGTCGAACGAAATCATAGTCAAATAAAGTAAATCGCTCCACAAATCATTTAACTATGTTTCAGGGAAAGAAGAAAATTATTAGCATATCTTTGAATAAATACTTTGAATTTATTTTCGGTGAGCAAAATGAATATTCATGTACGCAGTCTGCCAAAAAGTTAACACTTTCATAAATAAATGGGCAGCTTAGCGAATAAATAGTTAGTAAAGCAACATAGTGCTAGAGCATTGTACTCAAAAATTTGTTGACGACAGAGCAACTGTTGTTGCCGCTTAAAACTAGCAGCAAATAAACTAAGTACATACGTACGTACAAACTGCAGTTGGTCGAAGCAACCGAACTGTCAAGCGACAGCCTTGTGTGACACAAAGATGGATGCGGAGGTATGGAAATTGTGGCACATGATATCCATAAATACGTCACAATGTGAAAGTCGTCGGCGATGACATGCAAAACAGCAGCCAGCAGCAGCAGCAACCATCAGCCGCAAGCAGGCACTCAACAACATCTACTAACACAAAGTAACTACGCTGATAGTTTGTTGCAACAACTGTTTCTTGCCGCACTAACTATGTAACATATTTATGCTGCTGCGTTGGCATTGAAAATGACGACTTACCCAGTAGCTGGTGGTGGTTGCTGTTTTTTTTTTTGTAGTTTAATGCAACACAAAAGTCTTCCTTCCATCCATCCATCCATCCATCCAGCTATCGAACTATCCATCCATTCATTTGCAGCTCTAACTGCATTGCTGTTGCATATCAAAATAATGCAGCAAAAATCTCAAAGTCACACCGCCTCACTTTACGCTGCGACGTTGCGCGAGGCGACATTTGATTTGCGACTCACTAGCGGCATATGTATGTATGTATTTATGTACGTCCGTTTGTAAGCATTTTTCTGACTCTCAGCTGGAGCAACTGTCGGCGGAATCGACGCTTCGGCTGTCATGATTGTTGTCAATATTTGTGGGTATGTATAGTAGGGTGCATCACCAAAAACAGTTGCGG
Organism: Rhagoletis cerasi; assembly: GCA_029783565.1. NCBI lineage: Eukaryota > Metazoa > Arthropoda > Insecta > Diptera > Tephritidae > Rhagoletis > Rhagoletis cerasi. The sequence continues at coordinate 14,868 of JAPVRG010254019.1, forward strand.
GTTTTTAACCGGAATTATAATATTTGATATATTCTAAGGCTTCCGCCAAAAACATTTTTATGCAGGCCTATTAAGCTCAAACTCTTCTGTCATCTGAGATGATTTTTTGGAAAAAATATTTTTAAAAATCTATTTATAAAAAAATCGATGTAATCATGTAAAACTTAGTATTTTTCCGAAATATATTAGAGGAAATCTTAAAATAAAATAAATTTCATGATTCCTATGGAAAAAGAGTACCACATTTTTTGGGTATAAAGCGTGATGCACCCTAATGTATAGGTCTTTATTATTTGCTGCATGTTGCACTAGTTGCTGCAAACTATATTTACGATGTTGCTACATGCAACATAGTCGCTGTATACACATAGATTTTCATTTGTATTTGTGTTTGTAATTCTTTATGAAATGGGATTTTGTCATTTATTTATCGTTTTTTCACGTTGCCATGAAATCTGATTAAAATGTGTTGCGATTGTTGTGAAATGAAGTGACCTGACAGCCGACTGACAGTTTTCTCTTCAAAATACTATGCATGTATGTTGCTTTCCGCGGGTCTCTAGAGATGGAAAAAGAGATGGCAGGAAGCAATCAATGTAGTTTCGGAATTATTGCGCAAATTACTTATGAAAATGAGTATAATGCGAGAAGAGTTAAAAGAAGGAGAATTTTTTTCTTGCCTATCAGACTAATTCTCTCGAAAAATCCAGGAGCCACCGCATGCCTCCGCAGGGGCGCGATGAGTGACTCATAGAGTGTGAATTTTGTACGAGGAGAGAGGACTTTACTTCTCAATTGCCTACTCCAAAGTAGGCAAGACATTATTATCGGTGGTAAGGCTGGTTCGTAAATAAACGAAGTCGTCTACTTTTTCAAACTTATCAGCGTCAACAGTCACGTGTAAGAGACGCTTATGCCCTGACTGTTTGTCTAATGACAGGAGATACTTCGTTTTGTCCTCGCTCACCACCAGATCCACACGCTTTGCTTATCCATTTTATTCGGAGAAGGCAGAATATAGTACGTAGCTCTTGTTTTTACTGATGATGTCTTGGCAACTCAATATTCTTAACACCAGAGACCATCGCGAGTATGCATTTCATAGTAAAAGCAAACAAATTTATTTTGACTTCCGTTGTTTTGAGCAAGAAATTCCGGTTATTTGTGCTTCTTAATTTCTGGAAAATCATGAAAGCAAAAGCAATTTTTTAATATACTCGTGGACCTGCAAGCACCCGGTAAATCTCAAACGGTTTCGAAATAAATCCCGGGCAGTACATTCTATCGAATAATAGAACATAAATATCCCTGAAAGTATCTAGAAAATCCAGAGAAGTGCAGAGAAAATATTGAAAATGAAACCGCCCAGTTTGTTTATCGAGCTTTAAAACCGTCTAACACTCGATTTAGTTAAATATAGATTTATAACACGACTCCATTTACAACGCGGCTAAATTTTTTCGAACAAAATAATCAGATTTGCGACGCGTCGTAATTGGATGTTTACGACTCGGACACTGACAAAGGGCTGAATTGTCAGTTAACGATGCCTTTTTGAAAATTATATTTTTTCCATATATAAATAGAGCAATCTGAGCTGCGAGGTCGTCGGCTCGAATACCAGTGCCAGAAAAATTAAAAAAAAAAATGTTTAGTTCCTTCCATTATTTATTTAATTTTTCAAATGTTATTTCAGCTGGTATGGCCTTTATAAATAAAATTAAACTCTAAAAAATTAAACGAACCTGGAAGAATTGTGGAAAATAACATAAACTGAAATCAAATAAAATTAAATTAAATAAAAATAAAAATTAATAAAATCAAACTTAATTAATTAAAAAGTAATTAAATTACATTAAATTAAATTAAATAAATTTAAATAAAAAAAAATAAAATAAAATAAAATAAAACAAACCAAAGTAAAATATATTTTATTTATTTATTTACTGGCGCGTCGCCACCTCACTCTTCACGGTACCCATCTTCTCTATCGCCATCGCCCCAATTAATAACTGGCAAATCAAATGTTAAGCAAAATTGTTAAAAATGTATTACATATTTTTATCCTAGCCAAATACCGAGAGTTAAATGACAGTCAAAAAAAACAGAAATAGAATAAATCTCGGTTTAAGACGCTTAAATCGCAAATTTCGTAATGCTCATCCCACTTGCAGACCTGGCAGCCAGAAGTGTAGTATTACAAACTGTCGCGCGGGTTTTTGTCGCAATGCAACTTAACCCAGTTGGCATTTGCAAAAGAGCTTCTCGAAAAGGTCCTTCTCATAGGGCTTCTCATAGAAGGCTTGTGACAGGGTGATGTAGTCTGGCAAATCAATAAAAAAAAAATTTTTAATAAACACCACCCTGCAAATGCCCCAAGCGCTTGGTCTGGCCTTGATTCAAAGTGATCATTTGAACGCACATTTTACATGCGTGTTTCCGAAATATGAAAAAGCATCTGTGAAGTGCAGAACGCAATCGTACTCCAAAGAAAAAAATTGGACTATGGAAGGACTTATGGAAGGCCACATGGAAGCCCTTCCCAGATAAAGGAAAATGTAAGGCCTTGACATGTGGGACATCTCATACAGAAAAGAATGAGAAGCAGAAGGGGTTGTGTCTGCCAATGGAAGGACTAGAAGTGTTTCTAGAAGGGGTTTCAGGCCCTTCTTTTGCCTACTGGGATGTTTAGAATGTGTGGTTGTATCAGTTCTGCGCCATTTTGGCAGAAAATATTGGCTATATGACCTAAATAATGAGGTTCCTCGGAGCTAAACCAGAGATTGAAGAAAGGCGTTAAGGTGTTAGTACCTCAAAAAACATGACAAAAATATGTAATCCAAACTAATCTCATCATCAAGGTAGCGTATTACTGTAGCGTTTTTTTTCAACAATATTAAAATGGACGAAATCAGGGGAATTGATTTTATAATGTAAATCGGCGATTAAGCATGTAGGCTTTTATATCGATGGATACTCAAGCGGCCACTTAGTCTCTACCTTCGCAAATGATGTGTCCAAGGGCTGTGGTAGACTGTTAAATATATATCTTTGCAACAGGCCTATCAGCCCTACCTAAGTACCCACCTACCTGCAAGCAGCTTAATCACCTTACACTCACAACTGTCTGCGCTCGCTTTATTTTTTTTGAAAATATATCCATCGTCAATGTTCTTCTGCGGACATTTCTCGAGTAATTGCTTGCTTTAGCTGGGTTGAGAGTCCAGTGACCAGGAACAAAACTGACTCTTCGGATTTAATGTGCGTGACACTCAGAGCACATCTTCTTTCTATACTAACGTGCCTAATTCCGGCTGTCAATCAGGGGTCATCGAATTGGTTTTGTGGATGTTTCGATGCTGGGAACAGGTTTCGTACCGCAGCGGTCGATCAGCGTTTGAACGTTTTCGGAGATATTCCCGCGAGCACTGAAGTCTCTGACTTTTTCACGGAACGGCGTAGTCAACTTTGACAATTATAATTTTAAAACTTTTGTAAACATTCAATTTTTTAATCATCCAGTTTTTCCTTCCTGCGCGACCACCTTTAATTCAGCGCATATCCAACGGAATTTCCCCACACAAGTTGACATTCAATACACCGCGCAGTCAACGCAATCACCACCGATCGCCATCTGTGTCACCATCTACCATCACCTTCACCAATGTCAAACACCATTTTCATGCTCATTCTCATTTCAATCGGCAACAGCCGACAATAACAACAGCAAGAAGAAAAAAACGCCGCAATGCTTTTGCCGCACTGAAATTTCGTGTGTGTGATGGGTCTTTGATGCGAAGTTAGAGTGCTGGAATTGGACATTGTCAGGCGTTTGTGAGCTGCCAAAGTGGCGTATAAAAATTGGCATATCTATGCGAAGCAATCGAATTGTGTCGCCGGCCGTGGAATCAAAAAAAATGCAAAAACCCCAAAAACCAAACTAAACTAACCAAATAAAAGTTGTAATAAAATACTAACAAAAAACAAGCACAACAACAACAAAAACGGTACAGCACTAGCAAGAGCGCGGCTAAGTAAAACGCTCGCGAGCAGTTAAGTATGTTGCACGAGTACTTGCAGGAGGTTAGTAAAAATTTGTGCCAGATGTTTACATACATATGTATTGCAACAGTGGTTTACCTATATACATATGTATGCTCAGCATTGAGTTGAGAGAAAATTGTCGGCTTTATTGCGGTCGAGGCGATAGAAGTCAAAGATGATGTCGCGATGATCGGCGCATTAAAGGCGGAAAATGCGGCACAATCGCTTAGAGATTAACTAACTAGCGAAGGTGCTATACGCTGGCGTGGTGTACAACAACAGCAGCAACAACAACAACTTCGATTTTGTGACAGTATATGTATGTATGTATGTACAAACAGATGTGCTGGACGAAGAAATGTCGTGACGCAAGTGAAATAAGGAGAAACAGGACGCGCAAAGGGAGAAGAGGCAACAGATTTGTTGCAAGGAAGTATTACAGCATGCAGCGCACTCACTCACTCATGGCTAAGGCAACACTTAGCTGCGGCAATGGCCCAAGTGGCAGAGCTAAGAAGTAGTGTGAGGTGGTGGCAACAACGTTGAAGCCGCCAATTTTTCAACACCGCGTCGCACGCTTCGTTAATAAGGCAGCCAGCTTTTTTTGTTACTTTTCTCCTACCCGCCTATTCCGCAATTGAGTTTACTACGCTCTCGCGGCCATGCCTACCACACCGTGCCACAAGCAGCACCCATTACCACCACAGCGGGCGGTTGCCGCATCAGCTTGGCACCAGCCGCGTATGCAACAACGCGCCGCTTAACGCATTTGGCGGCCGTTGGGTGCAACATATTGCTCTCGTTTGGTGCTAAAACTCTTAACTAGAACATTTTCATTTCGGACACTTTCAATTGACGCGCGCATGCGCCGTATTGCTGTTATTTTTTTCACTTCAACCTTTCTTTTTTTTCCTTGCTTGAAGGCGACGACGCTGATTTGCTGCAACATTGTTCCGCTTGTTGCTGCAAATTTGTTGCAAGTGACAGATACTTTATGTTTTTCGTGTTTGCCGAACGATCGGCAACATGTGTTTCATGGCGGCGTTGACGTCAGCGGCGACTGCGCGTTGTCCTTTGTGGTGTGGCGGTAAAAGCCGCAAGGCGCATATATGTATGTTGTTATTGCAATTGTACTCGCCTTTAATACCTATTATTGCGTTTATTTTTATTGCTGCCGCACTACCGGCCTGTCGTTGTCGTTGTTGTTGCACCTTATTTTTATTATTCTTATTGGTATTATTGCTCTGCAATTCCACTACAATACACACTGCTGCTGCTGTTTCTGTTGCTGATGGTGTTGCCAGCAATCAGAATGTATGCCGGCCAACCAACAACTGGCCAGCAATTGTTAAGCGATAATTATCGTGAGAAAAAGTTCTGTGAATTTGCTGGAATTTTAATTGTTCTCTGATGTAAGAAAGATTGGACAAGAATAACAGAGTATAGTGTGCGTAAAGAACAACTGATGGAGGGGGACAGAGTAAGAAAGCTGCTGAGGAATAGGGAAAGGCTTAGGTGATATTGAAATTGTGTAAAATGAAAGAAGGAGTGAACCAAAGTTATCGACATATATGAGTCAGAAGGAAGAGAAGCTTGTGTCAGTGTAAGAAGAAGGAGAAGAAGAAATCCGGAAAAACGATAAAGACTACGAAAAGTATCAAGGAGATCTCATGGGAAAGGCTTTGCTATATAACAACATCGATGGCAATGATGGTATCGATAACGATAAAGAGTACTTAATGCTATCACTACTGAGAAAAGAGTTTAATTACGTCAAGTATGTTTCTCTCTACACGTGATTTGGTTATGGTTACATGATTTGGTTATAGTTATCCAACTATACATTCTGATTTGGACTCATCTGTAGAAAATATTATAGCATCCTCAGAGACCTGGCTGCCTTCGATATACAGGGTGTCTCAGAAGTCGACGTCACGCCGGAAACGGTTGACAGGCCAGGACAAAGTGGCGTCACTCTCTGTCTCGCTCACACTTCGTAAAATGGCTCTCTCCGTCTCATTCAAACTAGAATTACGTTAAAAGTTATGGCTTAAAGGAAAGTCTTGGATACACTACAATTGTTTTAAGAAAGTAAGAAAAAAATTTTCAAAACTGAGCTTCTTTACAAAAATCAAAATTCTCCATATCGATACTTTTGTACCGAGTACTGAGTATGTATCGGAAGAAAGTTGTATCGAAAACCATTCAGTGACAATTTTATTCCCGGACTTTTATTTTTTAATCAAATGATTGCTGTGAATAGTAAAAAAATTTTGGCATTTCAGTTACCGATGAAAACCGCAAGAAGGCGCCAACGTCGGGGTGACGCCACTTTTGGCAACTCCACGAAAAAAAGCGTGCGTTCTTTATCTTTCTTGAAAGAAATGTCTTTGAAAAAGTTTTTTCCTTCCCTGTAAATTTTCTACAAATGGACTTAGCAACTATTCACTCTGACCTAGCGATATGAATGCCTACACTACACTATAACTTTGTCCCCCGAAAATTATCAAAATCATTACTTCTTTCATAACATTGTTACTCTGCAAAAATGCTGTTGATCAGTGTTATAATACAGATAATTTTTATTAATCAATTAATTTGTATGAAATAAATACTTGTGTGTAACAAATGAAATACGTAGATACATAAAAAAAGAAGCTAATTCTTAAAAAAAAAAAATTTTAAACAACTTGTTGGACTCTGTACTTTTTTCTTGTTTTTTGAGAGGCCATCCTATTAAACCTTTATTTAAAACTTAAATTTTTCCTTAAAAATATTAAGTACCACTCGTCTAAAATCAAAAATCATAGTCACATAAGTTAATGACACAAATTCATAGATATGTGATAGCGTTTTTTATACAAACAAACATATAAACATATTTCATTTCTTATATATGTAGATACAAAGATCGATATGAAAAGGTATCGATACTTTCTTTCGATGCTACTTCAGAGTACAGGTATCGATACTTGCATGGTATCGTTTTATCCCTAACTACAATTGTTTAAAGTAAGTAAGAAAAAAATTTTCAAAACTGACTTTCTTTACAAAAATCAAAATTGTCCATAATTTAAGAAAGAATCTAGAAAGTGTCATACCATTTTTGAATCTTTATTAAATGCGCCAACTTCCAAAGTCACTTGCCGAACTAGTGTAGTACATTTTGTTTTTAGTACAGTCAGTTAAAATTGGGCGAAGCATTAAATTTCAAATTTTTGTTTGGCAAAAAGTGTAATTTTCTTCCAAGCTAGAGCATAAATTTGGGTATAAATTTTAGACAACAAATTACTCAGAACTACATAATAAAAATAAAATTGAGAAAAAGTAGGGATTTGTACTAAGGGGAATCAAAAAAACCATCACAGGGTGTAGATTTTTTCGTTTTTCATGTTTGAACGCCTATAATTTTAAAAATACAAGACATCGATTTTTTTTTTCTGATAACTATTATGACCTGGCCGTTTCCGGCTTGACGTCGACTTCTGGGACACCCTGTATATGTAGCTATGTTAAACCTCAGAAATAAAAAATTATTTTTGAGTTAAATTTTTTTTCCGGCAGATCGAAACACTCAGAACGCTACAACGCTTTTCCAAAAGCCTTTAGTAGTAAATATTTTTTGCTATGCACTCGGCACAATACGCACTTAAAAATTGCAACAAATTTATATGCTAATAGATGTACATATATATGTATTAAGAAAAAATACGGTTGATAAATTTGTTGTAATTTTTGAGTGCACATGTTGACGAGTGCATAGCAAAAAATACCTACCACTAAACACTGTGGTGTAGTGGTAAGCAGGCCTGGGTTCACGCCCTGGTCAAAGCAACATCGCAAAAAAATTTAGAAAAAAGGTTTTTTCTTAACAGCAGCCGCCCCTCGGCAGGCAATGGCAAACCTCCGAGGGTACTTTTGCCATGAAAAAGCTTCTCATAAAAATACAATCGCCGTTCGGAGTCGGCGTAAAACTGTAGGTCCCTCCCCTTTGTGTGACAACATCAAGGCGCATCCCACAAATCGGAGGAGAAGCTCGGCCAAACACTAACATATGTGTAAGCGCCAATTATTATTATTAAACACTTATTAGAAAAGCAATGTGGGGTTTTGAGTTTTTCGATCTGCCGAAAAAAAATAAAACTCAAATACTAATTTATACTTCTGAGAGATAAAATAACGCTCAAGAAATGAGTTTCGTTCAAAAAATAAATCTCAAAAAATAATCATTAGTTTTGATGAAAGAAAATGAAATTCATAAAATAATCAGTACACTGTACAGCACTCGGCTATTTATTGGACCAAACCAACTATTTATAAGAGATTGAGTCATAAGTAAACAAGTAATTTCTCCATTTTTCGAAGTTAGCCTCCTAAATCGAGATATTGGTCTTCGAAGCTCGAAATTGGCCTTTGGTAATCGCCTTTACAACGATGTTACTTTTTTCTTATATCGGTTCGAAAGTTTTTGAATATTACAGGGCTGCAAACCGCTCTGAAAATCGGTGCGGTTCGGTTCAGTGGTTCGAACCACTTAGAAAAAACTTGTACCGGTACAAGAACCGGTTCATGAGTATCTCTGAACCACGGTTCGGTTCGGTTCAAGTGGTTCAATATTTTTACACTAAGTGATACAAATATTAAAAA
>JAPVRG010254151.1:0-10473 GCA_029783565.1 Rhagoletis cerasi
AGGGGGGTTCCTGTGGAAGTTCATTGACCTCAGGTGCTCCATAAGAAGAAAACAAAAAAAAAAACAAAAACAAAAAAAGTTGGTTATTTCCGTATGGTTTTCCGACTTAACAAATCGAAATACTTTTTTCGCAACACATTAATGATTTTTGACGGTGTTTAATTTACTGTGATTAGGGCGGTACGCTAGGGTAGTAGCAACTGAGATCTGGTGAGTAAGTACCACAATGGAGCACATGAGGCCAATGAACATCCGTAGGAAAACCCCCCTCCTCGAGACAAAAACATTGGTGTATCACACTTTAAGATCCGACTATAAATGCCAAAGATATGAAGAAAAATGTAATTGGGCGACTACTAGGGTTGTCCGAAAAAAAATTTTATAAGTTTTTTAAATGCTTTTTAAAAACACTTCATATGAGGGGGTGTACGGCGAGCTTTTTTTATTTCGCCTGTAAGGCGATACGCTCTAATGTACATATTAGCTTTCTTCTTTTTCTTTTAAAGCAAACCTCAGAATTTGCACCATTTAATAATTTGCGAGTGTATGTATGTTTTGCATTAAATCTGCGAACTATACAAAAATTTGACTTTTCCTACTTTTAGTTTATGCAGCCTCAGCTGCAGTGTTTGTGTATGGATTGAGGTTAAGCTTATCTTCTATCAAATTAAACTTCCAACTTGTTTTCTGCATATATTTCTCTCTTTTATACGGTCAACGAATTCAATCCTTAGCTGATCAACTAAATTGCTTACGCAAACAGCATGTGATGGCATAATGACAATGCTTACTTTTCAGCGACACCAGAAAGTTTGTGGCACAGTTTTGCATATTTTATGATCCGAACTGAGCGGATATTCTTATGATGAAGAGCATGGCAAGAAAAATATACTTATTGTATACAAGCATGTAAGTATGAGCAGGATGTAATACGCAAACGAATATCAGCATCTTCAAGCAAGTACACCATTCAACATTTTTTTGCATTCATAAAATTCACCTAAATGCAGGAACAATCTACGTATAGTTTGCAGAAAGCACTTTGTTAATTTTTAATGCATTTCTTTCAATTTCATATGTTTCCTAGGGACTTTTAATATAAATATTTATATCTCAAATTCTCTGGCACTTGTTGCTAAAATTAAATTCCGCAACCGCATACCTATCTCAGCCTAATTTCTACTACCATTATAAGAGTTAATGGTAGAAGCACTAACCGACATCTCTGAGTGATCGAACTAGAACGGCATAGGGGTTAACCACCCCAAAAGTGAAAACATTTTATTCACAAGAAAACAAACATTCCCGCTCTTTCTCTGCCAAAATTAGAGGAAACTACTCTGAATTTCTCCCCTGATGTCAATACAGCTTAGTATCGTTTTGAACTGCCAAATAAATTGGAATCGGAATGGGGACAGAAGATTTAAAAAGGGTCTTCATCTGCAAAAGGGTTTTAAGAAAACTGCGGGGACTGCCATCTTATATCACCGATAGTATATACTATGGTTTGAGAGTACTATAGTTTTTCTATTTCATTTTCTTTTGCTCTGCTTTGACTTCGGCCTGTCATGATATCGAAAACAAAGCAACAACAATTCAAAAGCAAGTAATTTTTAAACAAAAAAAAACAATCTACTTCAATTCTCATTTAAAAATTTAGTGTGGGGCCACCCTTGAAGTGATATCCGATAAATAAATAATAATCGAAAACGGTTAACGTGGTCCAAAGCTATCCGGTAACATAAGTATGTGCATTAGAGCGTCTCGCCTTACAGGCGAAATAAAAAAACGTCGCCGTACACCCCTCATATGAAGTGTTTTTGAAAAGCATTTACAAAAGCAATAAGAAAATTTTTGGACAACCCTAGTAGTCGCCCAAGTACATTTTTCTTCATATCTTTGGCATTTAAAGTCGGATTTTAAAGTGTGCTACACCAATGTTTTTGTCTCAAGGAGGGGCTTTTTCCTACGGAAGTTCATTAACCTCATGTGCTCCATAAAAAAAAAAACAACAAACAAAAAAAGTTGGTTGGCGAACTTTTTTTTGTCTGTAAGGCGATACGCTCTAACTTTTTTGTGGAGCACATGAGGTAGGGATGCAAGTCAAAAAATACATCGATGTTTTTTTCGATATGATGCATCGAAATATTGCATCGATGCATATCGATGTATCGTATAAAAACATTGATGTTTTCGATGCATCGGATGAAAATATAAACAGTTTGTTTCAAATAAAAATGTATAACAGGATAATAAAACAATAGGAATTTCAATAAATGTTTAAGTATTAATGCAAAGAAGAACGTATTTATTGAAACAGCTTTGAAATACACCCAAATTTCCAAAGTATTTTCATTTAAGCGACCAACTGTTGCCCTTAAGTAGACGGATAGCTCATCTGAAACCCTTTCATCGTTTCTATTAGATTTCCAGTTTCTATGCACTAATTTGTGGTTATCGCTCCAAAGACTAACATCTTCTGAAGTTCGGTACGATTTATCTGAATCGGATTCGTCATGGCTTTCGTCGAGACTAATTTTCATTAAGTCTTTAATTTTTTGGCGCCTGCGCAAGCCAACGGATCATGAAAGTGGATTTTTTTGAAACGTGGCACATGTTCAATTATGCCCATTTATTTGTTGGTTCCTTTTAGAGTGAGTTTTTGTACCTCTAATACAACCGGTTCATCAACCACAAGAGCCTTGAGTTTCGAAATCATGCAGTGCACTGAGGGAATCACTTTACTGCTTGTGCAGTATTTATCCCCAGATAAAACGTTAAGAAGTGATGCCGCAATATTAAGTTCCATACCCGTTAGTATTGGAGGTGCTGTTTAGTGACGAATTAGTATTTCACTGACAGTGTTTTTAAGTTGCAAAAATCGTTGAGCCATGTAGTAGGTGCTATTCCACCGTGTGGGCTCTTCCTGCATTAATTTCTTTTTACTGCGTACTGATTTACGCAAATCGTCAATGTAGGGTTTGTCTTTTTTACAGCTTTTATGGTGTTCATCTCAAATTTTCTAATTTTAAAACTTTAAAATTATGAATTAAGTTCTGTTAACTTTTTAAAATAAAATTTTATTTAATAATTAATATCCTCTGAATTATCTACAGTCACTTGCAGCTCTGTATTTAAGTATGTAAATTTGTACGCATGAGCCGATGCATCGAAAAAGAAATACATCGATGTATATCGAAAGGTCCAAAACATCGGTATCATTCGATGCATCGAATAGCAAACTTCGATGTTTCCGATGCATCGATGTTTTTTTTGCATCCCTAACATGAGGTCCATGAACTTCCGTTGAAAAACCCCCTCCTCGAGGCAAAAACATTGGTGTATCACACTTTAAAATCCGACAATAAATGCCGAAGATATGAAGAAAAATGTAATTGGGCGACTACTAGGGTTGTCCAAAAAAAAATAAAAAAATTTTATTAATTTTTTAAATGCCTTTCAAAAACACTTAATATGAGGGGGTGTACGGCGAACTTTTTTTTTGATATGGTCTAATGTACATACAAAAAAAAAATATTCCTGCTAATTGATAACCTCCTCCTTTTTTGAAGTGGTTAAGAAGCAAATGCTCATCTGCCGTTTTGCTATGAAATTCCGAAAGTAATTATACAGTTCAAAAGCAATTTGTGAAAGGAAAATTCTTAGCGGCGTTATCAAGGGGCTCTGCGCGATTGCATTTATTGTTCAATGATGCCGTATACCAACGACTAGGTCTCTCTGCAGAAGCTGCCGCTATGAAAATGAGACGAAATCTATTGACAGCTTTTCTGTGTCTATGCCCAGGCCTGCAATCGAGGCGACTCCAAACACTTGGTATCACGCTTCTTTACCAGTCTCGCAGAAATATCGGTGGTGGAACTATTGAACTTTCCTACTTTGGTTTCGGATATAAAATGGTTCAGTGGGCGAATGCTTTATTTACTCATTCTTTCTGTTCTGGTTGGAAATAAACCCCGGTTAGGGGAAGGTGTCTTGTTTTTTGGCTCTCATTCGCTGAGGGCACTCACAAAGGACAACGAAGTCTACGATTAATTCACCTAAGTTACTGTTAAGTTTATTATCATTTCCATATTTCTAAATAAACTCCACTGGGCCTTTCTATCTGGCCTTCGGCTTAATATCATTCAAACTGTATGTTCAAAGCAGTATTCCCTATTTAACGTTTCTGCATGCAAGTAAATATGTACATATGTATGTATGTGTACATATTTATATCCCCTAGCAATTTTTATTACAAGCACCACTTCTAACGCCATTCAAATTTTTCCGCATTAATTTATTTTCCTTCTATTGGCAACTTTACGTAATAGTGTCCAAATGGTCTTGTTAAAATGCTGTGAAGACCACAGAATATGAAGAACAAAATAAAAACAAAAATACTAAGCATTCAATGCAAAAACAGCTACATAATAAGAATACAAATGAACAGTAAAATAATAGTAATAAAACCAAGAAAATCAAGTTTAGAAAAACAACATATCAAGCAGAACAAATAAGCAACAAACATTTTTGGCTTTTATGTAAATCTAAGCTATAGTCGATGTGGTTTCATGTATTACAATAACTTTTTTGTGCGTATATGCATATATACATAAGTATCTCTGTATGCGTATACTATACGCCCTTTTGTTTTACTGAATTTATATATGCATAATACATTTGTATTTCACAATGTGCTCATTGCTCCCATTGCGGTCTCATATTTTGCACGCTGCCATCTAATTTGAATAATATATGCTAATTGTATTTGCAGATAGCACTGAAAATTATGTTATAAAGCTTGATTGTATTTACAGAATATGTTGTACATGCTCGCGCACATTTTATTGTTGTTTGTTTGTCCGTTCCCTGTAGGGACAATTTCCAGTTCTGAATTGGATCGCTTCTAGAAGAGCCACTACTAGTTCGCGATAAACTTCTTTTGCATGCTAACAACTGGAGAATTTAACACGGCGATATCATAGGAAATGGAAATTGTCCCCAGCTGCATCCCTTTTCGATGGTTCCTAACCGGTTCTAAATTCGTCACCTTAGATATAGATTTCTAGTGAAAAGATTTTGTATTCTTTGGACTTAGCAAATTTGCGTATAACTGAATAGAGACAGTTAGAAATAAAATGGCTAGTTCGATCTTTTGGAAAGCGATGCATTTTTATGTTCTTGCTTCTTGCATCCACACATAATTTACAGGAAAAAGTGGACTTAACAACTTTTCACTGTTAGCTAGCGATATGCAGTTCTAAAATATAAAACTGAACAGTTTTTTAAAAGTACCATATTTCGCTGCTTTTGGACTGGTGGGGATCTATTACTATCGGACTTCGTTCGTTCGATAAAGAACTATTACTGAACTAAAAATTTGATTTACTAATTCGGGTTTTCCCTGCAGGGTTAAAATTGTGATTCCGTGATTGGATCACATTCGCAGTTAATTTGGTCCAGCAAATAAAACCCTCTTGTACAGTTTTTATTGAAATTAACTCTCATTTAGATTTTCTCTTTCACATGTATTGATTTAAGAAAACGTATGATTCAGTTTGAGTGTTTGCCACAGCCCAAGTTGTTCCTTGGTTATTTGTAAGTAAACCTAAAGTATTCTGGACAACAGGAAATAAAAGCCTACTGATTAAATTACTTTCAGTGTCCATTATCCAAATACACTTCTTTAAAATCACTTTTTAACCGCAATTCAAGATCATCATCAGGCAATATTGCTCATTGTACCTGGGGGCTAGACGGAGGACTTAGAAGGTAGGCCAAAATAGGTGGGGATGAGGAATCGTTACTCGCCTGCAAACTTACCAGACACTTTTATGAGTCTTAGCAGTTTGTCGAGGGAAAGAGAATATAGCTCGCCCGTTGTTAGTACATCCGACCCAAAAATATACCAACTCAGTCTGGCGCAGGGCGGGCACCGACATAGAATATACTCTGTACTATGCTCACCTTCAAAATAAGATGTACAAAGTTGATCATTGATGACCAATCTTATCAGGTTTTTAGCTCACTTGCTATCGGCATGAGATGGTCTTTCACTACCTCTTGTGAAAAGAAAATCAAACAAAATGTAAACAAACAGCTAATTTTGACAATCCCCAAACCAAATGCGAGTAAAAATTTAAAACAGCTGTTCTAATAAAACCACCTTGTATACATCCACGTTGGGTTTTATTAACACAGTTTTTTGAATAAAGTCGCCAGTTTTAAAAAATTTAAAAAACATATGTGTGTAAAGATTTGCTACAAAAAGTTAGTTGTTTTCATGCTGAAATGCGTGCTTTGATCAGAGTTCGCAAATAAACGAAATGAATCGTACTGTTTTGTTTCGTTTCACTCACTACAGAGAGCGAAACACAACCGAAACACAAAACAAAGATAACTCTAGTTGCATTGGGTTTTGTTCTGCTTTTGTACGTGAGTGCAAACGAAACAAAAGCATAAAGTGTGCAGCTGGGTGAAGCAAAACTCGCAGGAACGATTCGCAAACATTTTCTGGACGATTTGCTCATTACAAGCGAGTATTGTTTTCAGTGCATGTACATACAAATATGTATGTATGTACGAGTATATGCACGCAGGCAAGCAGATAACCATGTGGATTCTGTGGAAAGTTCAAGTTCATATTAGGGCCTGACTTTCCTGATTTATCTGCATATTAAGATGAGAAATTTAAATTACCTCTTAGAATAAACAAAGGTTATTAATGATTTCATGCAACAACATTTTATTTTCAAAGTAGAAAATAAATATTAAAAACCATTCATGAAAACATTGGTATTTGGTCTTGCAATTACTCTCATTGTTGCGTTTGGTATAGTATCCATACATATATACATACATTGCATACTTACATGAATACAAACATACGTTGCATATATACGAAGCATACACGTGGGCATAGCTGGTATACTATCGTCATGTGTAAGAAAACGATCTACCAATGCTCGTCAAGGAGCGAAACAGAAATCGTTTTGTTTGCACTCTTTTGCTTTGCAAAGGTACTGGTTTTGGTTTTGCTCATGTACGTACGTGTATGTATGTGCTTCACGGACGGCTTCAAAATCGGAACAGGATCTGGCGTCTTCACTCAGGAGTTATCTCTAAGAGAGTCCTATAGGCTTCCAAATCACTGCAGTGTTTTTCAGGCTGAGATATACGCAATCCACATGGCGGCAAAGTCGTCCTAGCACCATCTAAACTTGCCTTCGTTGTTGACAGTCAGGCGGCTATCAAAGCCTTAGGGTCGGCAACGACTAACTCGATATGCGTCAAAGAATGCCGAAGATCCATACAAGCTCTACAGCAACACATAATCCATCTTTACTGGGCCCGGGGCATTGTGTTGTCCCGGGAAATGAGAAAGCGGGCGAATGTGCTAGAAAGGAATTTGGGATGGGTGGGGAAGCGATCCAGATCGTGAAACCTCCCCTACGATTTCAGTCTTCCGAAGTCGAGAGACTGACTAGGGCAGCTACCAACCTCTCTCTCTGGCTCTGGCCACGGCTCGATGAACGAAGAACAAGGAGTCTAGTAAGGCTTTCAAAGCCAAACGTTAGGCTTCTCGTAGGAATACTAACGGGATATTGTGACCATTGGTCACATTTCCGCTAGTTTCGGAGCCCCGCATAACGATTTCTATAGAAGCTGCAGGGATGAATAGGAGTTAGAATCCGTCCAGCACTTCCTTTGCGAGTGTTCAGCACTTTGAGGAAAACTCCTCAAGTTTCATGGGGACCATTTCTTCGATAACCTAGATAAGCTCCCTTGGAAGGACTGCTAGGATTCGCCGGAAAATGAAAATGGTTCGAAGATATGTAGGGACAGGTTTGGGGAATCGCAATGGGCCTTTGCGGCCTCCGAGTGAACTCTTCGCAGAGGGATGGGCACGTGAATAAAATCATCAAAATGATCTACATAGTTAATTAGCATCCGCTTTATCAAATCTCACTTTGGTAAATAACTTTAAACAATTTTTATAATTTTATAATTCTATTTTATTTTAAAACCCTATATTATTAAAACCTCAACAAAACCTTCATAACCATGATGCGCCCAACTAATCTCATTGTCTTCTTGTTAAAATCAGCTGCTAGCTTAGTATAGAAGAATGTGATAAGGGAAGCGAGACTGAGGGGAAAATTTCCATGTAGTGAAAGATAAACTCACAATAAAATTGAATATAAAGTTTTTAGCTTCACAGCGCAAAAAAAATTACATGTCGCTAAAAATCATGTACATTCGATGCGAGCAAAATCACGTGTAATTTGAAAAATTTTGTTTAATATTAAAAATTATATAAAAAGAAATTGGGTTTCCCCTCTGCCAAGCTCAAACCAACTCGCTTAAGCCATTTATGGCGCCACCATCGTATTATACCAGAAAAGCAAACTAATGGGCTAGTAATGCAATTGAAATTGCTTTCAACAAAAGCTGTTTAATATTAACTGAATTATTCAGTTAATTAATTCTCATTTTTGTGTTTTTTTTTACAACATTCATAAATATTTGAATATTTCCATCGTGATAAATATATTGAGTACGCCAAAAGAAAACAGATGTCAAATACGCTCATAAATAGGCTAATAAATGCAATAATAAATTTTTAACACAAATGCAGCGTAAAGCCGAACAATAAGAATAACTTATCGTTATTGAGCTGGTTAATGCAGTTTAAAATTTATGTCAACATATGCCCGTCGAATATGGCCTCTTGATTTGATGACATGACTGGTTGGCCTTTATGTTGGCGTCGTTAATCCTGTAATATATGACTTATTTTATAGCAAGTGAGGAGGTTTAAATTATATATATAAATACATGCATTGAATGGAGAATATAACAGATGACTTTCTATAATTTAATTTAAAAATGAAGCTTTGTAGGATAAAAAATATTTACTTTTTTAAATAAATAAAAAAGGATGCAAATTAAAAGCTCGTTAAATCTCTCAAACGGCGTTGAAACTACGAAAATAAGAGAGAATATTTATTAATTTATTTAAATATTTCTGACCAGTTTTCCGCCCGCGTTATGCTCGATTTAATGAAGTGCTTCCAAGTGTGACAAAAAACAAGATAAATTATTTCACCGAAAATAACAAACGTTGTTTAAAAAAGTTGATGATTGTTTTGATATGCACACAGAGTAAAACAAACAAATGAAGCAGGAATTTTGGGTTAAAAGTGTATTCCAGAAGATGGCTTCTGTGTCAAATTTCAATTAGACGTGCGGTTTTGGTATAAAGCTACGAAGTTTACCTTTATTAATTTATTGTTTTTTATTTTTTGTTTTTTTTTATAGGTAAAAACTCTCTTAAAAATGTATTTAAATTAATTTAAACTTTTTGTTTCATATCAATATTTTAAATGATTCTTAAACAGGTGGCACCATATCCATAACTATTTCGTAGTACATACATACCTCAATTAAGCCTCTTTCGTCTGGCATTCGTACTGTAATATTTCATTAAGTTCAACTTGGCTTTTCAACAGTTAGCAGCCTTATTCAAAAATATTTTCGAAATAAAGTTATCTTAAAAATGTTTTTTTTATATCATTATTTTTTAATTTATGTATTTTATTTTAGTTTCTTTATTTTATTTTACTTTCAATTATTTTATTTTATTTTATTTTAGTTTATTTTATTTGATTTTATTACTTATATATTTTCATTACGTTTGTATCATTTCGCTTTCTTGTTTGTTTAGATATCTAAATAGGAATAGTATAGAAGAAACTATTGCTATAATAAAAGTTAAAACTAGCTCACAATATTTATAGTAGTGGCTAAATCAATTGATATCAATGAGCTTTCCATAGGTGTGGGAATAGGGTGGCTTTTGTGTGCAATTTTTTTTACTAATGATTTTGGCGTTGAATGGTGCTCAGTTCAATATAAACGTATGCGGCATATATTGCTTTCTAGCGTACAGCCTAAATTAACTACATGTCACGAAATGATTTTGTGAAACGGAAAAACGCATAAACGTATTTTAAAATTGCATACAGGCAAGACTTAAAAGCAAACAAAAAATCAAATGAAAAACTTTCTAAAATTGCTAAAATTGCTTAACTTTTAAACTCAAAACTTATCAAGACAAATTCTATGAGTCCAGGAAATTTTATTTTCTACTTTTTAGTCCATTTATAGAAACGTGTTATATTATATTTTCTTTAGTGATTTTCTTTAAGTGATTTTATTTTTTAACTTTGTTTAATTTAACTTATTGATTAGGAAAAACTATAGTGCAATTATGACGAGTCTTTTTATACCCGAGCGCACTTGTGCACAAGGGTATATTAAGTTTGTTCACATAACGGTTGTTTGTAACAGCCTAAAGGAATCGAGAACGATATAGACATATATATACCAAAATGCTCAGAATGAAAAGAGAAATCGATTAAGCCATGTCTGTCTGTCCGTCCGTCCGTCCGTCCGTCCGTCCGTCCGTCC
>JAPVRG010254178.1:981-13555 GCA_029783565.1 Rhagoletis cerasi
TTGAGAAATTGTAATAATAAATATTTTTTCGAAGCTCCGATTCCCTTGCCATAAGCGAACGGAATATGATGGACAGTGCTTATAGAAACATCTTGTGAGATTTCTCAGCATCATACATATGTACGCGAAAGATACAAATGAAAGGTTTAGCGCACTAAGTTGTTTTGATAAAAACAATCTTTAAAGAGCTGATTTTTTTTCTTTTAACATCTAGAAGGTAGTTAGTCACCATCCCCAGCAGACACGACCCAGTTAAACTTGAACAAAGGTTTGAGACAACGCAAGAAAAACTGCATGAATATATGTACGTACAACCATGGTACATAGGAATGCCGAGAAAAAAAATACACTAAGATTTCATATATTCTTTATTCGCCATGGTGTAGCTACATACATATGTAAGATACTCGTAAGAGTTCTTCAGCGATATTTTACAGCAAAAACAAAGTACATGTGTAAGAAACTAAGTAAAATAAAATGAGAGGAACATTTACGCCCCCAAATGCCAGAACTAACTAAAAGAAGTCAAAGTGGAAGCGTAAGAAAGGAAGCGTAAATTAAATTAAGCAAAAGTGTGGGAAAATTCGTTCATGCATAAATGAAAGCGAGTGGCTACAAGCATAACAAGCAGCGGAGAGAGCGCTTGGCTGAGCTACACAAATTCCGCAAAGGTAGCAAGTACTACATAGTAGCATTTTGTGTGTACATACATAGGAGCATACTTACATATGTACTTGTTCATTCATGCAGAATTATTGAGCGTCTCCAGTAGTACCTCAACTTCAAGAAACTGGGTAAAAAGTTGCAACACTCACTTGGGAATGACAGAGCTAAGTAAATCTTTGGCACAAGCTACACTGATTGACTATGTATGCATACATATGCGTGTATGTATATACAGGGTTACCGCGAATGTCGTCCTAGATACATTTTTATTCAGGTAATTTCTGATTAATTTTATAATAATAATAATAATTAATCCCAACGGTTTTACCCACCATACCCGCCCAATCGACACGAGCGGCACATTCCGCATGACGTACAGAACTTTCTTCTTTTTTTGTTTTTATTTTTTTTTGGTGCCGAGTCGTAGTAAACAGGAGTTTGTTAAGTGTCGAAATCTAAAACTATTCAGCTACAGAATTAAATTCAGCAGCCGATTGGATATGATAAAGATATTATTTCATTTATTGAGAGAGGACAGTATAGTTTTCTTTGCAGTAAAAAGCGAGTCCGACATGTCAAAAGTGCTGCAATGAGAGTTAAAATCTTCGCACAAACAATGGAATGACTCATGTAATTCGAAATTATATTTAAATGGCTTTAAGAACTGAGGTCGGAAGTGTCTTGCTACTCCAGAGGGAACGTTAAAGTTTACTTTAGCTAGAAGGGCTGGGCTATTAATCCATCCAGTCATTAATTTTATTATAAATATTGTGCCTAGCAGTTCTCTACGACTTGCAAGTGCAGGCAAGTGTAGGGTGGAAGATTGTACTCTGAATCCCAGTTAAAATCACGCAAAGCAAAAAGTAAGTACTGTTTTTGATTTGTTGGTGTTGGTTGATTTTTCCGACAGGGTGGCAAGATGGTTTACTTTGGAACGAATTCCCGTCATCCCTTATCAAGTTTGGTTTGGAGACAAACCGGTTTCGGAGTTGTGCCATCTTTAGTGTCATTTTTCGTTCTGTCTGGAGACACTGAAAAAAATTGAAATTGAGCTTGGAGTCCACTGTGATACGAAGACCGACAAAATTGGATACCTGTTCCAGATTATAATTCGATATTCAATAAAAAGCTGGTTGAACTGTCTTTCGAGAGAAGCACATAACTTTAAATTTTTTATGGTCATATGACATTATGTCCAAAACTTAAAATAAAATAAAAAGAAACAGAAAAAGTAATTTAGGGATCAGAATGCGAATTTGTATCGGGAATAGTGGCGGTCATGCCGAGAACGAGCTACAATGAATAAATAAGTATAATTTGCTAAGTTTTTTGTTTTAGTCAAGTATTTTTTAAATTTTTACCTTATGAAATTTTACCCCCCACTAGTTGAGCCCGCAATCCGCCTACGGGTTACTCATTTAATTTAAGCATTAAAAACTTTTTGGATAGCTAAAAAGATATACTAATTTTTAATTTAATTTGCAGAATAATTTCCATAAAAAACTTGTTTTATATTTATTTGAAATAGGAAACACTTAGTGAAAAATCGTTAATTCAAAACTTTATCAAACAGCCATTTGTAACTGCTAGGGCTTGGTTGAAGTTTTATTAATGTCTTTTATTAATTGACATACCCTTTAACTAAAAACAGAAAAAAAATCGGACCCTTGAACTAACATTTAAGAAAAGTGGACGTAAAGCAAAAAAAATATTTTTTTTAAAAAATTTAAAATCGAGTATCTAAAAACAGTTAAGTTTTGGGCATCAATTAATTAAAATTACCTTAAGCATACCGGACTTTCCCGGTAAGCCCTGTATATGTGTAAGCTCACAAGCTTACACAAGCATTTAAGGTGTAAGTAGCACATACTTACCCTACAAGGAAAGCTACTAGTTGTGAATTTCAATGCTAGCAGTTTGCATTTCAGCCCAACTAGTTCACGTTCCATCTTTTTTCCAAGGGTATTTTTAACATGGCGGTGGTGTCCTACGAGATCTCAATTGTCCGGCTATGCATCACCACCTACCAGTAGAAATACTAGTAGCATCATATCAGTTAAGGGGATGGTTCTAGCTGACGATTCATTCCCCGTAAAAGGAATACGTATGTCATTTTGATCGTGGCGCTCCAACTGTCATTCCAGGAATCCGAGTTCGAATCTTCGGTAGCGGGAATTTTATCTTAATGTATTTTTTTGTTAAAGTTCTTATTGTATTTAATATTTAAATTATATTTTTTTTCTTTTGGAATGTATTTAGTTTTTATGGTGCAAGTATTTATTTTTGGTTTTTACTCAAATGAAATTAGATTTTCAAATTAGTAATTTTTATTTAAATTGAAATATTTACATTAACTTACGTAGATTTAATTTGAAAAATCCTAACCACTTTCAAGCGGATTCGAGCCTGCCATTTCAGAACCAGAAGCGGTAGTCTTCATATGACACCACACGCATTGCGTTTTATTTTTGGCTTTGTCAATTCAAATGCAGATGTCGCTGATCGCATAAGTTGTTCGAAATTTTCGAACTGGCAGGCCATCACTTTAACTCATACCAGTTAATGAACTGGTATCCTTACTGACTGGTTTGGTTTTTCACTGCAGGGTACGTACAAACACACATACATATATAAATGTACTGCTTATAGTGCCATCTTCAAAACATAACGCTTCTCGCTGCTCGTTTGCGTGTGAAAATGCGCGCCCACTTAGGCGTATGAGTGATGGAATGTGATAAGTTGACTGCTTGGTTGGTTGCTTGGCTGATTGAGTGATGGCAACAGCGACATGTGTGTATGGATGTATTAATATATGTTTGTATATGTAAGTGTTGGCGTGCGACACTTGCATCGCTGTTCAGTGAGGCGGATATTTAGTTGAATGCGTGCGTAGTTTACAAAGTTTAGCTAGAATATTTATGTATGAGTAGTTATATAAAATATTTACCATCGAAAGTAAAATATATCCCATTATACTCATTTCTCGTTTGCTCGTATATATTTCTATAAATGCAACTTGTTAGTGCAACGGAAGATGTCAAGGTTGGTCGCTTAAATTGAGTTCATGAAGATGATGTCGAATCAACCAACACGACAAGTTAATACATGAACCTGTATACAGAAGCACTGATGAGTTATCTGCATTTCATTCAGTTTTGTGTTTGGAGGAGCTTTCAAAGCAGATCGGCTTAAAACTTTAATGAAGTTCAGAAGATAAATAAAGATACTCGTTTCACCTGTAAGATAATTTGTGAGCACAAAAGAAATTTTAAATCAGAAGGATACCACTAGTAATGCTAATATGGCGAATGTATGCAATTGTGAATATGAACTCAAAAATCGATGCCAGTGCCAATGCGAATACGAATATGAGTACAATTCGAGTACGAGTGGGAGTATCAGTCCAAAGATGAGCACAAGTAAAAATGAAAACAAATTCGCATACGAGTATTCATACATATACCAATCAGTGGTCGCATAGAGTAAGCATTTTATAATTAAAAAAAGTCTAGTTATATTTTTAAATTTATTATTTTTAGCAAGAAACATCGATAATTTTTTGAAGCAAAGTACCAATTCGAGTGTACTTTTGAAGATAAAAGTTTCTTAAAAATCTTTAAAGGACGCGAAAAATCCCCGAAAGCTTCCGAAAAAGGGCTGGAAGGTTCCGCAAAGAATTTCGAAATGTCCAGTAGCATACCAAAAATATCCAGCCCACAAAGTAAAGTTAAAGATCAAAAAATTTCGCTCAAGGTTTCAAAAGGCAGCCGGGGAAGCAGTAGCGGAAATAACGCCTTCCATTTCTAATATCGGTTTCTTTATCTACTAGCATTTCTGGCCTTTTGACAGTGACTAGTTACGTTTCAGGTTCCCGTGAAATATGCAATACCAGAATTTCTATCAGCGACCGAAAATAACAGTTATTCTTTCCAACAGTTGAACTTGTTCAAATATTTTTTAAGTCCGAGATAAAATTCCTTTCCTTATAATAAACAAACCGCTTTTAATTAAACAAATTTGGTACCAAATGAAAGAGGACTAAAATAGCTTTTAAACTGAAATAACGAACGAAGGTTACCACCTCCATTTAAATTTTTTTTTATAATTTAATACAAAATCATTTCATATACCTGAACTAAGGTCTGTTCTATGGAAATTAAATAACATTTTTTGTTTTTCAATAGATCGCTTTCCTCGTCCAGACATTTCAATTTTAAAGCAATTTTCGTTCTCTTTCATTTGATACCAAATTTGTTTAATTTGGAAAAGCGGTTTGTTTATTATAAGGAAAGGAATTTTATTTCGGACTTAAAAAATATTTGGCCAAGTTTAAATGTTGAAAAAAATAACTGATATTTTCGGCCCCTGATTTCTATAAAAATTAATAGTTGAATTTCTGATTATATGTATTTACAACGTTACCAATATACTTAAAATTGCAGTTACAAGAAGTGTTAACAATATTTTCCAGTTACAAAATCATCAATTACGGACAGAATATATGCACTTGTAAATGATTATTTAGAGAAAATTGAAAAAAATTGTCTTAGACTACCACAAAAAATGTGATTTTTTCTTTCAAAATCTGTGATTTTTGCTTTCATTGGGTTTTCTCGTTGAAAAGAGCAAAGAACAAAGAAATGTGAAATGAATTTAAATTCCAATCTCTCAAAAAGTTGTTTATAAACTTTTTAACGAATAATTTGTCAAAAGGAACCGGGAATTAAATCACGTTTTTTTTCTTAAAAACAATTACCCTAACCGGGCAATTCATCTACACACGTAAATGCTTCGTAAAACTCGTAAACTTACTTAAATTTATAGGGAAAATCGGTTTATTTATGACATTTACGCAATTACGGGGCATTTACGCTCTTATATGAATACCCTGATTAAGGTGACTTTGGTTATGACTTGGGTATGCGTCATAAGCTGCTTATGTGAGAAAATCCATCAAAAACGGCCGACGTTATGGAAATACTATAATTACTGAATTTGCTTGACGAGAATCATCATCGAATTAATGTTGTGATGGAATTTAAAGCAAAACTCTAACAATATCATCGAAAATCCGCCATATTTTTCTAATATGACTTCGCGCAACTTTTTCTATTTCACAAACTTAAATTTCCCATTAAGGGGTACTACTTTTAAGTCAATTAAGACCACAAAACTAAAATCAATTAAGTAATTGGGGTCTGCATTATATTTAAGAGGGCCTAAGTCGAAGGTGACAAAACAAGTCTTATTAAAGGGTTTTTTCAAAAGGTACGCTACAAAAGTAGACCGATAGGGACTGAAACCGACGCCTTATTTTTTCCCGCTCTCTTGACATTTCTCTTCAGTAAGGTTTGCCATTTCATCATGAAGAGATATACGATCCAACAACGAGTCGAAATTATTAAAATTTACTACCCAAATTCGGAGTCAGTGGCCTCAACTTTAAGAATGGCTTCGTCAATAAGCAAAATATGCGTTATTGGTCACACAGCAACCCACACGTACTCAATGAGTTATCATTGCATCCCGAAAAAATTACGGTTTAGTGCGGTTTATGGACCGGCGGCGTCATTGGGCCGTACTTCTTCCGTGATGATCAAGACCGGCACGTTACTGTGAATGGGAATCGCTACCGCTCAATGATAACCGAATATTTTTTGCCCGAATTGGATGATATGGACTTGGACAATATGTGGTTTCAACAGGACGGCGCCACAAGCCACACAGCCACAATTGATTTATTGAAAACCAAGTTTGGTGAACGTGTTATCTCACGAAATGGCCCAGTCAATTGGCCGCCTCGGTCGTGCGACTTAACGCCGTTAGACTATTTCCTGTGGGGCTACGTCAAGTCTATGGTCTATGCCAACAAGCCAGCGACGATTGATGAACTTCGTACGAATATCGAACGTGAAATTGCAGCAGTATCGGTCGATTTATGCTTGAAAACTGTCCAAAATTGGGTTCAGCGTCTGGACTTCTGCAAGCGTGCCTACTTTCGCAGGAATAAAGAATTTCATTGATATCCAAAAGCGTTTTTGTTTTATTTAAAAAAACTTTTGTAGCGTCCCTTTTGAAAAACCCTTTACTATCGAAAAATTAGGCGCTAGTTTAAGCTAATAACCAAATAACATGCAATCAAAGACTCATACTCAATATGGGTTGAAAAATTAAAGTTCTTTGTTTTTTTGAGACGGGCTTACTGGTGGATATGGCAATGGCTAAATTTCGAAACATTAACGATAGAAATACCAGTAGGCGATTTTTTGGGAAGCCCACAATTGGCTGCTGACATTACTGGGATCAGCTATGACTTCGTATATAGAATTAAAGTTATTTTAGACCCGATTTCAAGTGGCCACAAAAATTGTTATGAGAAATACGATGAGTATGCTTTCGAAACTGCAAAATTATATATAGAGTTGTATGGATGGCACCCAATGATCCCACCCAGGCACAAAATACTGATGCATGGGGGACAAATCATTGAAAATGCCCTACTGCCGATTGGGCAGCTAAAAAAGAGGCGGCCGAAGGTCGCAATAAATATTTCCGGGCTTACCGACACATTTTGGTCAGAAAATTTTCAAGGGTACAATATAATTTAGATATTTATGACCGGCTTTTACTTACATCGGACCCCCTTTTAAGTAAAAGATTAAAACCGCCTCACGCAAAGCTTTTCTGCGACTTTAGAGCTTTTGATGTCTGCGGAACCGAACATTCAATCGGAATTCTCTGAAGGTGAGGATGAAGACGCAAGCGTAAATATATCGTAAGTGATTTTCTAGGTTGTATATGTTAGTAGGTACCTACTAATTAGTTTGTAAAAAAAATGATTTTATTGTTTTCTCTGATGCAATTCCAAATATTGGTATTTCCTTACTATGCGTAAATTATAAAACAAATATAATTAGATTTTGTACAAAAATTAATTCTTCTCTTTTCTTATCCTATTTTGCACCTAAAAACCCAAAAATTGTTTTTGGCCGCGTAAATCTTGCAAACCTACGTATTTGCAGCGGGAGACTGGATCATTAACATCATGTCCATCGGTTGAAGAGCCCCGAATAACGACTTCTGTAGAAGACTCCATTCAGCACTCCATATGTGAGAGCAACGTACTGCGGAGAAAGCGCCTAAAATTTCTGGGGTGCCCATTCCTTTGAGAACCTAGACAGCCTAAGGAAGACTATATTGGAGGGTTTACAAGGATTCGCCAGAAAATCAGTAGAGACAAGTAGAAACAGGAACTGGAACTCTCCCCTTGGTCCAATCAAGTCGAAGCAGCGCTAGGAAGGGTCAAGTAAGCCATTATAACAACTACAAAATGTCTAGCAAAGATGAAACGACTTTGGGGGCTTGCGAGAAACCTATTCTACACAAGATCTGTGATCCTATTCGCGTGGCCTACGGTTACATACACATGAATATGCCTATTTTTTTTTTTTTCTTTTTTTGTAGAAGACCTGAACGTGTCTTTCACCTGTAGTAAAGGATATAAAATCAAAGTAGTTAAGTTACTTTTCAGATGTTAAGAAGAGGCACATGTATGGTTTTAATATTTAATATTTTATAATTTCGTAAACTATTCTTATTTCAATGATTATAATGAAACACAAATTGCTTTAAAAGTTTCACTAAATCCTGCCTGCATAGAAACTATCTGCTTATTACATTCATGTGTAGATTTCTCAGGGTGCCTAATGCGATTATAAACACACAAAAAAATCTCATTAAGTTTCTATGATTGTACATACGCGAAAATTTCTTTAGTACTTACTTGCGCGCCAAGCGTTTCCTTATGCCGGCCAACATCGTGCTGGGGCTGCTGTTCCTTATGCTACTAGTGCCGCGGTGCCTTCTTAACTTTCCGGTCGGCCGTTTTTGCCAATTATGCGCTGCTACCAATTCAATTCTCTCTCTCTATGTCGTGCGTTTTTTTATTTTGTTACGCGCGCGCGATCGATTAGTAAAAAAAATTAGTTTTCTTCTAAATTTCCGCCACGACTAATGGCCAATTGCACGTAGGGCTACTTTTTTATGTAATCACTTCGAGTAGTACTGGCTATTGCTCCTGGTGTTGGTGCTGCGACTGCACATAATCACTAAGCGAATCACGAAACAATTTCAATTCGTTTTAACAACTCGCGCGATGTAATAAGTAAGATTTTTTTTCTACATAATTACACAAATGCACACATACATATATGGACTTGCAACTGAGAACTAAAAGGCGGCGAATCGCGCATCACTTCCTCTTCTCAACATCTTTCGACTGATAGGCACGAATTCAATTTCACGGATTTCACTCGCGCGATTTTCAAGTACAAATTACTTTGGTTGAATTTTATATGCTTTTGCATCATTAACGTCGTCGTCGTCGACGTCGACGTCGGTGTGAAACGCTTGCGTTTGCAGCGGCACACAGCCCACTCGTCTGCATAGAATGCCCACTGCCCACAAAGGAGTTAGCAAAATTTCCGAGTACACGCGCATTCACGCACGCATTTACGCTCACAGCAAGCAAAAAGCAACGCCAATGGCTCTAGTTCGCGTCGTCTACACCCAATATCAGAATATCAAATTCAGCAATAACCAGCTGTGAAGTTGAAGAAGTTTGTGCTTTGTTTATCCGCAAAGTACGGCGAATGCAGGCGCTTTGCCATTCGATTTATTTGCTTATGATTATTTTTTCTTCGTCAAGAATTTTTATTTTGACTGCGACTTTATTTGTTCACGCGCCTCTTCGCCTCCTTCACTTTGCGTCTGCTCGAATTTCTCGCTCCCTTTGCTGCGTTCACCGAAAAAACACTTGTGCCTTTGTGGATTTTAGTGGCGCGTCTCCTCCAACTCTGCGGCTGTTGCTCGCTTGCCCGCTGGATTCTTGCTGTCGGCAGCGGGTGCAGTGGCCCAACACTCGTCGTCGTCGTTGTTGTCGTCGACTCTGTAAATAGCACAAGAGAAACCAAAGAATTCACACATTATTTTTCTTTTCAGTGACTGAAACTGATGCTGCTGGAAAAAAAGAGAGAAATGAAAGGAAAGCAGAAATACTGCATTGCATTGGCCTCAGAAGCAAGCACTACTCGACTGCCTCCTTCAACGGCCCTTCACAGCGGCCCCCTTCTGGTTAGTTGCGCAAATGTGCTTTGTGATTTATTGTGGGAAATTCGATATTTTTCACAAAGCATGCACACAGAAAATTTATATATGAGAAATGTAAATGAAGTGTTTATGCCAACATAAATACCGAAATGATGATGTGCGAATTTCTCGTGCATTCAAATTAATTATAAAGCATTTTTTCACTACTTATTTCCTCTCCAACTTTTCTTTATTTATTGCCAACATACAATGGTTTCGTATAATTCAGAACTTTCAGCATTTCAATTATTTTTAGTTTAAACTCCTCTTCCCCTTGCTATGATGCGTTTGAAGACTGCAGAGTTTATCATATGCGATTTTATACTCGCATAAGCGTATTGTATTACTTGTGTTAGTAATGGTGGTGGCGTCAAGAAATTTCATTCATTATTCCGGGTAATTGTTTTCGAAAGTCATGTGTGCTGCATCACACCATTTCAGACCTTTAAGGCTGTCATAATTTTGCTTTAATAGCGAGGGATATTTGATCTTTTAGTTTAAATAAGTCATAGCTTTACATTTGTATTATGGAATGGGGCAATACAAAGAAATACAAATACTGGTCCAGTCGAATTTCAAAGAATTGTTTGCTTGGAGTAGATCCTTAAGGCTGGTATTCACTATGTCAAATTCAATGGCATTTGTCGTCAAATGAGTGAAAACACATTGTCAAATGGGACTTAAAACAGTATATTGGTTAATTTAGATTAGAAAAGGTCTTCAGTCATGTAAATGCGCCGCTAAGTAGGCTACATGCCGGTTTTTTGGCCGATAACATAATGGGTGAAAGTATGAATAAAGGAGATAAAGTTCTGTCAAAATGTGTCGACAAATTTTGTCGTCAAAATATGACATAATGAAAACCAGCCTTAAGTTTATTAAAGTATGTATATATTGCCGAAAATTCCCGAAAGAAAATATCAGACGTACCAGTAAAGTCCATGCCTTGCATTAAAAAGACAAAATCCATTCTAACTGGATACTGATACTGATTGTAACTAAAAAGCATTTGAAGTATTCCTTATTATTTCCAAATTAAACGTGATGGGAATTAAACGAAAAGAGGTGGCTTCAAGTGAGAATAAAAAAAAAAGAAATCGTCTAGCTTTACTGGTTCTACGACTATGCCGCGTAAAGCAATACTGGTGTTAAAGTCATAAGGTTAAATTCAAAAATTAAAAGAGAGCAGCCGAGGTCTCGACGCATAGTTCGAGTATACACGTCAAATAATACGAGCTAGGAGTGCCAGCGATTATCGAAATTCGACTGATTTTCTAGTGTTTTTAAACAATATATTTGCATTACAGTTTAATGGCTGACAATTTCTCTATAAATCATGTTTTTGTTAAACACTCACCCTGAATAAGCAAAAGCAGAAAAAAAAATACCAAGCAAAACAAAATTTGTAAACATAAAAAATCTCCTTAAAAAAACACAATAGAAACAAAAACAAGTAATTTTTTAAGCAAAAAATATAACCGACTTCAATTTTGACATACAATTTTAGTAGAACCGTTGACTTCTTCATGATCCAATGATCGGAAATAAACCAAATTGACCTTGAAAATGGTTCACGTGGTTCAAAGTTATCCGGTAACATACATAAAAAAAAAATTCAGAGTTATTGATAACCTCCTCGTTTTTTTTTGAAATCGGTTAAAAAAACTTCTAGCTCGTTTCATATTGCAGTAAATTGTTTAATTCGATTTCGTCGTCGTATTCGCCTTCATAAACCTCCTTATCTACAGAAAATAATCTTTCGAATATTGCTTTTGGTTTCCAAGTCGGTCAAGTAGGACTGCCAAAGGAAGAGTACCAAGGTATTTCTCTACTTTTCGTCGAATCAAAACTTGGCTCGGAACAACATTGCTCCAGGAAAGACTGAACGATTTGGCAATCCTCAATATAGACTACGCCAGAAGAAGTGATTGAGAGATTTAGCAATGTGGGAAGCCACTGTATGAATTTCAGTGTCTAAAATTAATGTTTAGATATTTACATATGCACATTAGAGTGGTTCAAAAAAAGTTTTTTTTTTGAAATTCATAAACGCTACCTCAAACTATTGTTTTTTGTGATAAAAGAAGATAAACGTATTTTTTTATTTTGAAAAAAAGTTTTTTTAGAGGTCGCGCTCCTCGGTTTTTTATAAAAACACTGAGTTTCTCCATTTTTTTATTTTCGTGACAAGTTAAAATGCAGCTAAAAATGTTGTTTTTACATGTAATTACTGTGGTATTATTGGGAAACATTCCCTTAATTACATGCTTGTCTTGGGCAGTTAGAATGGGCCTAGTGCCCGAAAATATGCTTTCGAAAAGAGATTACTAAAATTAAAACATTGATACTGAACGATTTATGCATTGTTATGGGTTGAAACTTGTTACCGGGGGGTTTTTGGGTTTCCTAATTAGGAATCTGAAGTCAGTTTTTCTAAATTCTAAATGGCGGATTCGAAATGGTGATACATTTTTAAAAAAATTACTGGATTTGTTTGAAACTCGGCACTTGGGAGTTTTTAGTATCAACGTTTTAATTATTGCATTCCCTTATCGAAAACATATTTTCGGGCGCCAGGCCCGTTCTAACTGTCCAATACAGACATGTAATTTAGGGAATAATCTGCAATAATAATAGAATAATTACATGTGAAAACAAAATTTTTAGCTGCACTTTAACATGTCGCGAAAATAAAAAAATTGAGAGCATCCACTTTTTTATGAAAAAACGACCAGCGCGACCTCTAAAAAAAGTTTGTTTT
>JAPVRG010254229.1:616-10968 GCA_029783565.1 Rhagoletis cerasi
TTCAGAATTTTTTTAGATTTCTTTTAAAAAATCGTACAGAAATTTCTTTACGAGTTCGTGTCAACCACTTCATATGATTTTCTTTAAAGATTCGTACACAAATCTGAACAAATATCCGATATTGTTAAAGATTTCGGGAACTTTGGTTTGCAGGGTGTACATATATAGATATACATAGATAGAATTTGTCGAATGTGTGGTTTCGATTTTAATCTTTGACCACAACAAAAATTCCATATTTTACATTCGTTAATGAACTTTTAGTTTCTCAATTACTTTTACAATTCCTTTTAGTAATTGAAAAAACTTAAGTACTCTTGAAATTCCCGGTAATGGAATTGGAAGAAAATATATTACATTTTCAATTGCTTTCAAAGGAATTGGGTGGAAAAAGTTACATTACTAGGTCGTTATTTATTCCAATTACAATATGAAATTCCGTGTAATGGAACTCCAAAAAAAAGCAATTACATTTGAAAATACTTCTAAGGAATCGAAAAAGTAACCAATTCCTTTGCTGTGGACTGAAGAAATTGATTCCTAATACAATTCCTTGTAATTTTTAACTGGGAGTTATTTAATTCCTAAAGGAATCATTACGACCCAGCTCTGCTCACATATCAGCTATAGTAGACATTTCTCGGGATATATACAATGCCTTTCTGACCTTGCGTACTCCAATTTTCATAAATAGAATATACAAAAGCTGAAAAGTGGAAATGTTTTAACTTTTCGGAAGGTACGTGATCTCGAAGATGTGGAATGAAGAGTTTCACTGTGCTAGGTGTCAAAGTCTCTCAGCAGGGCACCCGGCGGGGAAACCTTATTCGAGCAGGCTTGAAGGCCCCAGGATGACACTGTATTACTCATTTTTGGAATTTGATTAAATATGTACATGGAGAGAAACTGCTTAAAAGAAATTGCACGCTCTATTACCTCTGCATTCGGAGTACTCGAATTAGGGTTTCCGAGCGTGGTTAAGCTGCTAGACAAAAAAAATTCTACGACTCAAGCATAGTGCTTTATTATATATGAATTTTTTAAATTAAAGAAAATTACACAGCACAGAATCAAGCATTTTATGCAAACAGCACCGCTGCTGTTAAAATGGTTATTCATAAATACAAAAAATTGCAAAAAAGTGTAAAAAAATATTAAGTAATTTCGAAAGTAGGATACCTACTTTTTTTAATTTACAAACTCAAAACCAAATTACAACTAAAAAAATGAACTTAAAAGTGTCGTTTTTAGTTTTTTTAGTATACAATTTTATTTCTTTGTTTTTTTCTTCTTTTTGATAAACATTGCCAATTTCGAAAAAGTGTTTTGTGTATATATTAATACTTGCATGTTTAATACATTTTAGTGACCAAAATCGATTATTATACGAGCTTAAGCAATTATAAAAAATAACTTAACAATTATTACTAACAGTTTAAGTACAATAACATTCACTTAAGTACCATCTTTAACAACAACAAAAAAACATAACTTAACGGGTTCTTGTGTTATGGGCTGAAATGTAATCCTGAGCGAAGGAAGGGACAAAGTCTGAAAGTGTCGACCAATTTTTGGGCAGGAAAACCTTTAATTAATAAAAGACAGTGTATTGCAACAAAAAAATAATTTCAATTTGGGTGGCTGAAAGGTAGGTAAGGTTAAAGTTTAGCGTGTTAATTGATTTTTTGTAAGCAAAATGTAAATCTTACATTATTTGGGTTATATGTATTAATGTAAGTGTTGGGATGCAACTACAAAGAGATAGGTAAGCAAAAGGCGAAAAGTTTGAGGATTAAAAAAAATAATTTGAGTAGAAAGCTGAGGAAAGAAAGCAAAGTGTGTCCGATTTAGATTTGCAATAAAATTTTGTATAAAAATAATGTAAATAATAAAAGATAGTTTCTGCAAAAGCTTAAATAAGTTTGAAGTTCTTTGTTAGTTTTTGCAACTAATAAATATGGACCATGGTTATTGTTGTTTTGGAACAAAAACTCATTAAATTATTTTTGAAGAGAAAATTGTGTTATTTTAAATTTAAGAGAACGTCGACTTTTAGCATTGTCAAAGTTTTTTTTTTTTTCAAAAAAAAGTACTAATTTGCACATATTGTACACTACAATGATCAAAAAAGTAGCATTTTGAATGTCATAGTTTAGTATATCCGAATATGAACACATTCTTAAAATCGAATTTATCTTTTTCGTTGGACTAACCACTTTAAATGACGAGCATGTACGAGTTAAGATGGTTTAGTTTTTAGTTGTTTTGTTAGTGCTCAGGTTTCCCAGCCCATAAGCTAGTGAAAATAATACAGTTTTCAGCTTAAATCCAACCCATAAGCTTCGTATACGAACAAGAAATGAGATCATACAAATTTTGACTTAAACTAACTAAATTATTTGGTGTTGTACATAAAGCTAATGTGCAGTGTGATTGATATTAAAGCGTTAATACATCTACAACACTTAAGTAAACGCCTTCGTATTCAACCAATCCATACTCACCCTCATCATTTTGCGCAATTTCATTGAGGTGCCCATGGACTGTAGACGATAGCGTTCCTTGGCACGTTCACGTATCTTCTCGGGCACAACCAACAATGTGGTGATAATGTTGCCGCTGAAGAGCAAGAGGAACAAGGCGCACATCACAGATACCTAGAGCAAATGAAATGCAGCAAGAAAAGTGATTGAGTCAGCAAAATTAAAATGCAAAAAAGGAATAAATGAGGCACGAAAGGCAAAAAGTCAACAAGGATTATATGTACAGAGGAGCAAGGCGGCAGCAGAGTCGGGCAGAGGGCGTGCAGATAGGACGCTTGCATGCGAATTAGCTGAATGAATTAATCAATTAGCCAGCAAATCAGGCACAATCAATCAATGCATTAAGCCCAGGACGAAAACCAAACGCACCTACATACATACATACAAGCAAGCATGCAAATATTCACATCCATAGATATACACAGGCACAAGCACAAGTCATATGACTCAGCACTTTAAGGTGCTCCACAAGCGTGTCTACAAGTTTGTGCATACATGCACCCGCCAGCCACCGCCTGCTGTCACTCAAGCAGCCACTCAATAAATCACACACAGCCAAGCATTGACAAACATCTCCAAACACACACAACACACACACACACACGCGCTAATAGACTCTCTTACTCATTCAATTTTTTTACACTCCCGACGACCTCGTTGCCCAAACTTACATGCCAAGGCGCTCCTGGCGGTTCCGTTGTCAACTTGTATAGCGTCCAGGCATTGTATGCTTGGAATGTATAGCCGCCGAATAGGAATGGTAGCAGAAAACTCAGGCCACGCCACATCCACGAGTGGAAGCCTTCAATGGTGATATCCATGTTGTGACGTTCACCGAGCGCCTTCAGTCGATAGAGCAACCCCTTTTGGTAGCCAAATTGCAAATACTGCACAAGGTCTGTGTGAATAGAGAAACAAAAACAAAGAAAAAATGAAAAGGATGCATGAACACAAAAGTTGTATGCATGCTGTTTTTTATTTTAAGTTTTTATGGATGGCGATAATTTTCAATGGTGGTGCTGGAGGGGTGAGGGTGGTTTGTACATAAATAGGGCAGATAAATCAAAAATTTTTAGTGCATGTGTACCGGACTTGCTCTTGCATAGCATTACAAAGGATAAAATTGGCGAATATACTACATGTGTATTAGGGTGGTCCAAATTTTGTTCTTTCATCCACCCCCATAATTCAAGAATATCAAAAGTAAGGAGACCCGTATTTTTTTAATTTGGAATCGGTTAGTATTTAACCAAGCCGGCGGGGCTTTGAAGGTTTCCATATATTTTCCTTGGGAAAATAGAACTTTTCCTAGCATTTCTATAGAATCGAATTTCCCTTCAGAGATCTTCAAATCATAAAATTAAATATTAATATTAAATATTAAAATTTTATTAACTTCCTGAGAGTTGATTTTCCCGTGGATCACCCTAATGTATATGTATATAGATGACACAGCGACACACTATTTATGTTTTGACTGTTCCGAGCATACTTACTTATATAGACATTGAAGTACATGAATTGCGTGCGGAATAGCTGCCAATGCTCGCCCTGCGGCCACACAAGCAATACACCAGCGGCTGCCGTTGAGATGAAGTGATGCGCTCGCCACCAGCCTTTAATGCGCGATCCATTTACTTTGAGTATCGATTCACGAATGGTGAGTGTACAGTAATACCAGACTAGTAGAAAAATATAGGCAAGTTCGAGGGCCCTGGGGATGAAGGGAAAACGAGAGATGGGCTATATTAGTTAAACAGGCACAGATTAAATGTACAAGTGAGAAGTGATAGGTGAAATAAATATAATGAGCAAAAATTAGGAACGATACATTTTCTTAATAATGTTATCGATTTCGCTACGATAAATTTTCTCGATACTGTTGTCGCTTTTAGTGGGATACATTTTCTAGATTATGTTATCAATAAATTATTGATATACGTACAATCCATAAATATATCGATTATTTCCCATAAAACAAAAATGTTAAGGTCTTCAAAAAATGAGTGCAGCAATTTTGTTTTTTCGCACATCGTTTCTAATTATGGGACCACCCCACGAATTATCAATTTATCGACTTTGTCACGATGCATTTTTTTCAATAATGTTATCAATTTTGCTACGATATATATATTTTTGCTCGGTACTCTAATCGATTTTATTAAACCACACTTTCTCTATTCAGCTATCAATCTGCTATCGATTTACAATGATAACAAAATCGATAATTATTTCGATTATTTTCGATAATACATAAATACATCGCTAAGTGTAGATGCCAATACATATTTTCAAAGATATGTCGATGATGATATCGATTATTGCGTCGATAAATATATCGATAAACGTATTCATAGACACAGCTGAGTCCAGTTCGGTACGTTCGTTAAATACGCGAACATTTACCCGTTATGTTAAGTTGAATGTTGAATTGAACTCCAATAAATGTTCTTTGGGTGGTAATTCCATGATTGAAAATATATAAGATACAACGATATCGATAAATATTTTGTAGAATAATCTATGTATTAGATAGTAACCTCGATTATAAAATATAACGATAAATACGTCGATAGCAGCATCCATATATGATCTAATCGACGTTAATACAGCCTTCATAACGCAAAAGACGTTAAAGAAGATAAATTCGATTGCCATTTAGAATCAAATTTATTTTAATTTTTAGATATGTATCCGAATACAGGAACCTGGAATTTCAATAATACATATTTCTCTGTTTTTGCAACAATTCCATAACCTGAACCTCCTTGCTACAGTGTGATTTCACTTTTGTTAATTGCATTTCAATGCAATTTTTTTATTTAATGACTCTCAAGTACGGTTCATTGCAAAACAAATTAAAACTTTGCTCTAAAAATTATTTTTCTTCACAAACAACAACAAAATGCCTACTTGCGAAACTTTTCCTTTGCATTATCAAAACAACTGCTGCTACTTGAGATTAAAAAAAAAGAAAAAAACTAAAATGGAGAGGAAAGAAAATCATAAACAATTCGTGGAATTTCGGTGCCATATAATTATTTAGCATATCGTTTGAATGCAATTAGAAGACAATTCGCAGAATTTAATCAGAGCAGGAAAATGATTTCAACTGAAATACATTCTGTTTCGGTTTGGTGTGAAAATTCTAAAATAAATGACTTAAACGATGCGCTATGGGAAAACTAAATAGAGCAGAAATAAAAGTGCAAAATAAATAGCAGCACTGACTGAAAAGGACAACCGGGGAAGTTGAAGCCAAGCTAAGGAAATGAACCATTAGTTGATGGCAAAGAAGAGTCAAAGCAGGAAGTAAAAAGTTAAAAGCAAAGCAAGCATTTCGCGTTTCCTGCCACTCAACGGAACGTTGGAGTGTAGTTCGCGAAGGTGCATTTGACTTGGCGGCAACCAAACTATGCCATGATGCTCCTCCACTCACCTGTAGTTGAATATCAAATTGAGAAACGCCATTAACAGTCCAATTACGTTGAGTATTAATTTAAACTTTTCGTAGTCATCTTTGTAGCGAACTTTGTCGTTTCTGTTCAGAATTGATACGTTGACATCGCCGAGTATGATCTGGAAGAGGAAAAAAATTTTGGAAAGAAATTAATAAAATTAATGTATAAGTAAAAGAAAATATACATATGTAGTAAGTTATGAAAATAACAGATTAATATGGGAAGGTAGCGAAGAAAAAGTAAATCGCGAAAATACAGAACGATAGAATAAAAGTTTTACAGACAAAGGATAAAACGGCTAGAAATTAATAAAATTACTGCATAAGTAAAGGAATATGTACATTAGGGTGCATCACCAAAATAATTGCTGGTTTTCCTCCGGAATTATAAAATTTAATATATTTTAAGACTTCCGCCAAAATATTTCGGAAAAATATTCAGATTTTCGGTAGCTGGACCGTTTTGAAAATACCTCCAAAATCTCACTATTTTGATTCCGTTGATAAAGTTTTTAACTTTTTTTATTCAAACCTATTAAGCTTCAACTCTTTTATCATCTGAGGTGATTTTTCGGAAAAAATATTTTTAACGACTAATTTTATCTATAAAAAAACTCAATTTTTGGAGGTGTTTTCAAATCGGTCCAGCTAACGTAAATCTTAATATTTTTCCGAAATATTTTTGAAACAGTACCGGTTTTTTTTGTATGGAGAGTGATGCACCCCAATGTACGTACATGGAAGATTAATATTGGATTAAAGTTAAAACTGAAAAAATAAACTATGACAAAAGAAATGACTTGGAAAATACGGCACTGTGAACGCCAAAGCGATTATGGAATGGATGTGCATTAGAGCGTCTCGTCTTACAGGCGAAATAAAAAAAGTTCACCGGAAACCCCCTCATATGAAGTGTTTTTAAAAAGCATTTAAAAAAATAATACAATTTTTTTTTTGGACAACCCTAGCGGTCGCCCAATTACATTTTTCTTCATATCTTCGGCATTTATAGTCGGATTTTAAAGGGTGATACACCAATTTTTTTGTGTAAGTTAAATACCGTCAAAAATCTTCAATCTTTGCCGAAATAAAACACATTTTATATGTGTTGGAAAACCATACGAAAAAAGACCTACATTTTGGTGGTTTTTTTTTTGTTTTTTATCGAGTACCTGAGGTCAATTAAGTTCCGTAATAAAACCCCCTCCTAGAGACAAAAAAATTAGTGTATCACACTTTAAAATCCGACTATAAATGCCGAAGATATGAAGAAAAATGTAATTGGGCGACCACTAGGGTTGTCCAAAAAAAAAAACTTGTATTATTTTTTTAAATGCTTTTCAGAAACACTTCATATGAGGGGGTGTCCGGCGAACTTTTTTTTCGATACGGTCTAATGTGCTTACATATGTATGTATGTATGTATTATTGATTATTTGTTGGTTCATTGCTATCGTAACAATCTTCTAAATATTTTATAGAAATAAGCCCAATAGAAATAAAAAGAAAAAAAACGCAGCATTAAGAAGTGAGGAAACGTTCATTGTACACTTAGCAGATTCGGAAGGATTCCAAAGCAAACAAATTGTAGAGATTTGCATTGCAAATTGTTTGCTGACACCAGCTAAACCATCAATAGACAATAACAACTACGACTGGCGGAGCGTGACTCAAAAATCAAAAGCTGTTGAGCGATACACAATCAACGAATAAAACGCGAAAAGGTCAGCGGAAGTTAAAAGAAGCGAAAGAGAAAAAAACAATTAAAAAAAGACAACGAGGGATTTTAACGCAAATAAAAAAGCTAAAATCGAAATAGCATTCGAGGAGTGCAATATTTGCTTCTTATTTTTTATATTTAATACCTTTTGAATTTTCAAGGTACATCTCTATAACGAAAAATTGGAAAAAAAAATTAAAAAAATTAAAGGGAGCTTATACTAAACTAACCATCAAATTAATAAAAAAATTTGCTTCACAAACAGAAGTTTATGGAAATGCAATATACATACATATCTACACATGTACATTAGACCGTACCACCTGCCAAGGAAAATAAAATTGAGTCTAATTAGGGTGGTACGTTAGGGTGGTAGGAA
The DNA here is from genome assembly GCA_029783565.1 of Rhagoletis cerasi. NCBI lineage: Eukaryota > Metazoa > Arthropoda > Insecta > Diptera > Tephritidae > Rhagoletis > Rhagoletis cerasi. The sequence goes on from JAPVRG010254229.1 coordinate 8,719, forward strand.
CAGATCTGGCCAATGAACTTTAGAACAAAAGAATTATCTCCTCGAGACAAGAACATCGATATATCACACTTTCCGCTACGACTGTAAATGCCAAATATATGACGAAAAATGTGAAAAGGTGACCCCTACGTTCGCAAAAAAAAAATCGAAATTGCCTTCGAAACGAAATACTTCCTTGGCAAAAATTTAATGATTTTTGGCGAGCTTTAATTTACTGACATTAGGGTGGTAGGTACTGAGAGGTACTTGAGGTCCATGAACTTTGAAACAAAAAAAAAATGTTTCCATTAAGATCCGACTGTGAATACCGAAGATATGACGAAACATTTAAAAAGGCGACACTAGGGCCAAGGTACGGTAAAAAAAATTTTTTTGTTTTGAAATTGGTTCGTAAAAACACTGTAGACTCAGGGGTGCACGACGATCTTTTATTTCGGTACGGTCCAATGCACATACATGTGTATGTGCATACGTTTACACCAATTTAAAACCATTTTTCAATAATAACTTAAAATTTTACTGTTGAAGCTGCATACTACCAAACAAAGATGCACTTGTCTCTTTGCGGCCCTGTGAGCTCAATATACCACGAAGTAAAAGTATGAAAACACTTTCACTGCACGTAGATATAACCTTAATATAGCGATAAAATAACGTTTGATATCGATATAGTTTAAGATCGAAATCATTTTACGAATTTATCGCATCTAAATTTACATAAAAAACTTAATCTGTGTATGTACATACTTAGTATATTTACACAATTGTAGCTCTAAAAAAATATTTTGACAAAAATTACGAGTTATCGTACGGCTGCAATTTTTAGATACAAATCAAGAAAAAAAACAAATGGGTATGTTCCCGTATTTTAACGCCTACACCTTTAAGGACATTTTGATACCCCTGTCTTAAAATTCAATAAGAAGATTGTTAACATTTTCCTTATTTTCCTTGCATTCTGAGCCTAACTTATTCCTTATGAATCACATTATCACTGTCAGTCATTCAGTTTGTCGTAAAATGTTGTGCCTTTAAGACCCATGATGGAAGTGGTTAAAGGGTTAAAAATTTTTGCAAAAAATTGCCTTTTAATTTCCTATAAAGATCTTTGAAGACAAGTATGTATCGATTTATGCACTTTATTTTCATTGGTCGCTAGTAAAATTTTCTGCCTTAACATTTTTGTAGAATATTTAAAAGTGACAGAGTGTCAGTCACTTTAAAGGTCTTAAATACATGAAACCCCTTTAAAATATCGGGTCTAAAAGACCCGTTATGGTAAAAATTATGGGGTCAAAAGCCTCTAAAAAAATTGCTCGCTAAATTTTGTTTCCGAAAAATGCATTTTTACGTGACGAGTTGCTCGTTAATGACTGTCACGATACCAGCCCTGTTTTCGATAAAGTTGGGCAGGAAGTCATTCTATTTCATAATATATACCGTTTGTTCTTGTTGCATATTTCACAATAAAATTTCCAGAACGAAAGCTAGCGATACAGTACACTCCCCACAAACAGTACAGATTTTTTTGGGGCCTGCGTTACGTTCTTCGATTTCGTGTAGTAGAATTATAAAATAAAGCGGATTTCCTCTTTATTTCCACTCATTTTCAAATCAATATAAAGTACTTTTGACTTAAACAATGAAACTTAATATTTTTTACGAATCATACCATTTATATCGAAAGGTAACCACTCAAATGACATTACGCATGCTATGATGCGACCATTTGTCGGCGTTTACTACAGATCTCCTTTTAGCAATAAATAATAATTTTGTATGGCATAATCTCTTACTATGTACACTGCCGGAACAAAGTATTGGCACAGCAAATTTTTCACAATATATGCAACAATTTTTATTCTAATATTTTTCCGTCAATTTCGTATAAAAATATGGTTCATTCTACAACAAAAAACATAAAAATATAATTCCTAAACTTTGTGCAAAACTCGCGAAAATTCAGCAAATTTTCATGCAAATTTTCAAATTTTTAATCAGATTTTTTAGAATTTCTTTGAGTATGCAGTTTTGTAGCCCATTCAATTATGGTCTGATGAAGTGCAAATTTCAACCGACTACAAAATCGCGTTGATTTTTTAGAATTTTTATCGTTGAAGGTGTTTTGCATTTTTCCCATATAAAGTATTTTAAAAAAAAATTTTTGTATGGAAGAGACTGCGTGAAAAAAAATTGCCAAAAATCAACCGTAATTCCCAGCTACTTAAAACTTGTACTTTATTCTAATAG
>JAPVRG010254276.1:0-10407 GCA_029783565.1 Rhagoletis cerasi
TAAAATAAAAAAACTTTTTAATATACAACGCTTTTATAAATAGACTAAAAAGTAGAAAATAATATTTCTCAGTCCCATAGAATTTGTTTTGATAACTTTTGATTTGAGATTAAAAATGATATATATTGAAATGATTGAAAAATATTCTGTAACTTTGGAACTAAAAATTTGTTTCACTAGTTCGCGGTTTCCCTGCAGGGTACATACACACATATCTATGTTTGTTTGTATGTATATACATACATAGCGTAAACAGTGTCTTTAGCGACATCTATGTTCTTTGATATGTATCTATGCTGAACTTAACAGTTGTAAAGCCACATAGTTAGAAAGTTTAGAAGCTGAAAAGCACTGATCCAAAGTTCACGAAATAAGCAGCCAAATTAGCTGACGAGGTTGATGTCTACACTTTTTTTTTTAACGAAACTTTGACTATTGCAAAAAAGCCCTCGGACACACGACTCAGTGAAATGATAAAAGCGTTGTAAAATGACACTGAAGATGGCACAACGCCGAAACCGCTTTGTCTTTAAACCAAACTTGACAAGGGATGACGGAAATTCGTTCCAAAGTAAATCCTTTTGCCACCCTGTCGAAAAAATCAACCAACACCAACATTAATTAGCCCTTAAAACACAGCAACTATCGATATCAGTATATATAGGTCTATCATTTGCTATACGAGACCGATCAAGTAATTTTATCTACAATCTAATTTAGTGGAACTTACAACGGCCAAATTTGAAAAAAAAATGAAGAAAAATAGGGCTTTTTAAATTTTGCCTGATATAAACTCCCAAAAATCTAAGTCTAACAATAGCTTGTTATGCATAGTTATACGTTATACACTTAAAGGTCTATAAATCCCCTTTTCAAGCCACGTTTGAATTTTGAAATCGGATGAAATGCAGTCAATCTGTTAATACATAAATGCATCAAGTACGAAAACAACATTTTTTTCAATAAAAATAAAATATAGGGTTCAGGAACTATAAAAAACCTATTTTCATGTTGTACTCGACCCTACCTACAACCAACACTAAGTTTTGGGTGTATTTCGTGATATTTTTTTTTGTAGCACCGTGTAATTGATTTGACTCAAAATACTAAGTATCAATGCATCTCACAAAAACACCAAACATTTTTTTGAAATAACTGAACCACCCTGTCCCACAGCTATGCATGTTTATCTTTCCTTAAGACTTTTTCCACGTTTCTTATCAGAATCTTATCTAATCAATTGGCGAAGCAGCCTTTGGTATGCCCATAAGAAATGTTTTCATCACAGCCACGGCTCTTATTTGAATAGGTAACTGTGGTAACTGTGCTCACGAAGAAGTAGAGTTCATAAACAAACAAAAATAATGGTCACACTCATTTTCACAGCTATTCAGGTGAGAATGAAGGTGAGTAAGATAGAAGTCTGTTCGAATGAGAAGCAACAGCCAAGAGAGGTTACTGTTATGGGTAATTTACAGACAAATGTTAAGAAATCCCTAAGAGAGTAACTTACGTATGTACATGTGCGTATCCCCTAAGCGTAGAAGCGCGTACTGAAAGCCTGTCTCTGCGTTTGTGCTTCTCAGCTACTATTTCATTGCGTTGCTTTATAACCCTTCAACACCGACAATAAATACGAGCCTAAAGCGCTGGTTATGCTTACATTGCAGTGCAGGCCATATAAAAAGCAGCGCATATGAAACAGGGAAGTGATTGCACTCCGCATAGAGCGCATAAACTTTCGAAATCAGCTGTTCAGTGTAATCAATTGGTCTGTTCCAGTGCTGGAGGATTTAGTCAAGAAGATATTATTGAATAATAATAATAACCATGATCGGTGATCTCCTTCAGCATGATCTTTATCACGTACTCTCTTTTTCAACCATAATGTCATTAACACTAACTAGCTTCACGCCTTCCTGACAATTCGCATTCTACCCGCTCGCACGATCACCGCTCACATGTTTACCTGTCAAAATTTAATTCAAAATGGGATCAACATCACCACTCAGCAACAGAACAATAATGAAACACACTACAGGCGAGATGGACAGACCATCTGCTCTGAATGTACACAGCCATACAGACAAACATATACCACACATGTAAAAATATGTTTATGTATCGTGCGTGTGTTGCTTCGAGGTTGGTTTGCGGCTGGCACTTTTTATTTCATTCGTTTCGTAGACATTGTGCCGGAAAGACGTGAATTGAAGTCAAAGTGCCGCGAATTGACGTCGCGCAGTGAGATTGAGGCTGAGGCTGGTCGCGATCAGCTGTTCGTTGTGTCACTGGAGGCCATGATGGCCGCCGTTGTTGGTTGAGCGTCAGACGTGAATCAGGTTTTTTCATCACTGTTCATTTTGGCGGTTATTAATCATAGGGAGAGTGTAACGTATTGCTTTAGTTTAGACATATATATAAGTATTTGTACATAAATACATATGCACATGTGTATGTATGTGTGCCTCGAATTATATATGCTTTAGTTTCCGTTCGGAAAGTGATTTAATTGTATCCGATAAAGATGTGGTGCAAATTCTTTACAGAAAATTAATTGGTTCATACCCCGCGAAATTTATTTGCTTGTAACTGGTTTATAATATTCTTAAGGCGAAGTCACACGATTGGTACATTTGTACAGCTTTGTACATATTGGCAGTTATATACATACTAGTGTTTGGAAATTTTTTTATTGAGTTGAACTCATGAAATTTCTAGACAACACCACTCTATGACTGTCAAAATGTAAAAATCTGCACAAATGCACTAATCGTGTGAAACGGCCTTTAGCCTCAAAGCACATTTTTGGAATATAACAGCAAACATACATACAAATGTATGTACCCAAAAAAATGTTACTTTGTAAGCGCTTTTGTGTATCAATTAACCCTCGGTGTATAAGGAGAAAAAAGTCCTCACCTATCCAACGTGGGGTAAATCTAACCCCATATAAATTTTGGCTATATTTGCTTATTTATTGAACTCATTTTATATTTATTGAAATTTATTATATTATAGAATAAAATACAAAACTATCAATTATAAAAACTTTATTATGAATTATGACGAAGAACATAAAAACCGTATGCAAAAAGTTCCAATAACCTTTAAGGAGGTAAAAACAGCAATACTATTTTCAGAAACATGTATTCTTGTTTCTTACCAATATAATATTGTCTAAGGTATTTGTTATCCTAAAAAAATAAATTAACTATCATAAAAAAAATATTTTGGACCAGATTATCCACTGACCATCTAATTGCACTACGTGCCGTACAAAGTGGGGTTAAAACGTGGCTTCTTTGGTATTATTGTAGTTTTAAAATCACTGGGTTTAAAATAATCCCATCTCATACACCGAAGGTTAGGTAGTGCATCACAAGTAGTTAAAGTAGCTAAAAGACGGCCATTCACTTTACATGTAATGAAATGGGTTAACAGTTGTACATTTACTAGATTACCCTAAATAAATAATGCGTTCTGTAATCTACATAGAAAGCAAGATTTTACTCTGAATCCCAGTTAAAATTTCGGTCTGAATATAAATGAGTTTAAATTAAATTTGTTTATGCAATATAATTAATCAATTATTAAAATATTTCTAATTAGTCTGTAAGAATTGAATTTTCTAAATGACTGTAAATAAAAAAATAAATTTCGCAAAGCAAAATGTAAGAATTGTTTTTGAATTGATTCAATCCTTTTTGCCTGAACTTGATAGCGGCGTTCACAAACAATAAATCCGTATTCTAATATTAGTCTAGCTAAAGTTGTAAAAAGAGCTTTTGATTAAATTATTGTTTAATGACTGCCTAACTTCGTACAAAATAAAGATAATGAGTTTTAGAGATATATATCGATGGTCAAACATTGACAACTCATAACTGATGATTTTTCCGAAATTGAGTTATGTACATCAAGAAATTGCAAAATTTATTTAGCGATATACGAATTCTTTTGTAAAAAGAAATCTTTTTACTTAGTTGGAAGGGTTAAATAAATTTCTAACGCCTTGCCGCTCTCCATAAGACTGAAAATTTTCTGATTTACACTTTTACTTCTTTTAAATTTTTTTGTGGGCATTTCATTTAATGATTACCTTCCAACATATTCACACATCTCCACTACGTACTACATCCTCTGTTTATATTAGGGCAAACCTTATAAAATATTGTAATTCATGCTATTTATGCTTATATCAAAACTGGAAGAAAACGGTAACAAAATCAATTACAAAATTATATTTAATGTGTTCTATATAATTTTGGAATAATATTGTCAAGTCGGAAACAGGTGACAGGCCAGGTCAGGAGCAGGACACGCCAGTTATCAGAAAAAAAAAATTTTAAATTATAAGCGCTCAAAAAACGAAAAAATTTACACCCTGTGATGGTTTTTTAATGCCTGTTACTACAAATTTCTACTTTTTCTCAATTTTATTTTTATTATGTAATTCTGAGTAATGCTTCTGTTAGTTGTGGTCTAAAATTTATAGCCAACTGCTCTAGCTTGGAAGAAAATGATACTTTTTGCCCACAAAAAATTTTAAATTTAATGCTTCGCACAATTTTAACTGACTGTACTGAAAAAAGTGTACTACACTAGTTTGGCAAGTAACTTGGAAAGTTGGCGCATTTAATAAGGATTCCAAAATTGTATGAAACTTGCTAGATTGTTTCTTAAATTAAAGACAACTCAGTTTTGAAAATTTTTTTCTTACTTTCTCAAAACGATTGTAGTGTACCCAAGACTTTCCTTTCTAGTTTGAGTGAGACGTAGAGAGTCATTTTGCGAAGTGTGAGCGAGACAGAGAGTGATAACTATTATGACCTGGCCTGTGACCCGCTTCCGGCTTGACGTCGACATCTGGGACACCCTGTATACGTGCATATGTGAATATAAGTACATGTTTTACAAAATATACCTGCAAACCACGCTTTCAGAGTATTTGAACAGTAGATAAATCTTAAATAATTCATAAATAGAGCATTATTTCCTTTCCGATTTTTCGCCGAATTTTCTAAGATGAAATGCACTGCGCACACTTCGATTCTTTTACGAAATTTCGGAAGGAAATCGCTGCGATGTGAAGAATTCTTTCAGATTTTTTTCAGAATTTTCTTTAAAAAATCGTACAGAAATTTCTTTACGAGCTCATGTTAAACCAAGGCGAATTCGTATAAGGTGGCGTTGCTAGAACAGCTGTTTGGATTCGTCTCGGTACACATGTGTCAAAACTTCTTATGAGTGAGTGAAAAAGTGAGAGTGTTTGAATTGGCTGTCCCTCTTTTTCGTTGAGCGAAGAATAGCTGAAATTTGAGATTCGTGTACCGAAAGCAAAAACAAAATACATCTAAGTCTTTGTTTTTGTACTACCGCTACCACCTTATATGAATTCACCTTGTGTTAAACCGATTCATATCATTTTAGTTAAAGAATCGTAAAAAATCAGAACAAACTTCCGATACTCTTACAGATTTCGTTAAGATTTCAAGAACTGTGGTTGCAGGGAAGACTCAACCTAACATATATGTACATACATACTTACATGTTAATACAAACATACACCCATATTAAAGTCTAAGTTTTTCTTCTTACAGATCATCAAGTTCGTGAACAGCTCCTGTATGCAAGTCGCAGCGATTCACAGAGGGAAACCGGAGGGAAAAGAGGCAGAAACAAGTTTACCGCCGGCGATACGAGCCAGACGCACTTCGCCTCACCTTAATCGAAATTTTTTTCATTTTTCTTTGATTTTGCTGCCACTACCGGCCAGCATTTGTTGGTTGCGCGATACTTTGTTTGGTTTTCGCTGCTGTCGTTTTGGCAGTTAATAAATTCTTAAAAATGAATATTGACTAATTGTGGAATGTACGAAGGATTACGAGCGTTTACCTACAGCAGAGCTGAGTAGGAGGAAAGGTGTTAAGTGAGTGAAAGTGTCACGGGCGGTATAAGCTCCGACGGCGAAGAAGAGGAAAATAAAATGTTGCTATTGAAGAATCTTATTTTATTGTGAGAAAAACATGCAAAACAACGATTTTTCGTTTTATTAGTGCGTATCTCAACCGCTCATTGCACACGGGCGTAGCTTTCGCTATGTATGTGATGATAGTACATAACCTTTACACTGAAGTTAGTGCTGAGAGTGTTCGCAAATTGTTTACAGCCAACCTCACATACATATGTTTGGATGTGTTTACAATGCATCAAGCGATATGCAGAATTGCAGGTATGTGGCATCTGAACATCGTGATAGGGCTTTCTGCTTCCACTGCAACGCGGAATATCGTAATAGCCCCAAACGCGTGGATGTACATATTCATGTATCTGCGCATACGTAACAGTTTAGTGTTTTACAGCAGCTGTGCGCAAGTTAGTCGGCAACTGCAGCGGGGTACATTTGTTTTTTTTTTTTTTTGCACACTCACATTAAGTGAACATTAATCTTCTCAGGTGATAATTAACAGGCGTTTTGCGCTTGTTAAACATTAAGTGAGCTTTCTGCTACCATCAATTGCCATTTCAGCAGCGACTTTCAGCAGCAAGCGTCGTCAAGTTGCTAAAGTGAAATGATTAATTGTAGCATTTTTGCAGCAGCACCTGCTCGCTCATGAAAGATGTTACACGGGGCACTAAACTAGGTACATATGTATGTACATACATATTTGCTGTTTTTCCTCCTTCCCTCGACTTTAGATCTTACCTCGTTCAGCTCGAAGCGAAAGCCAAATGGATTGCATGACAATCGGCGATTGGAATTTTAATGGTACAATTGCACATTTATTGGTTTTGTAGTGTGTATATAAATTATAATACATCGGAAATGTTTATTGATGTTTTCGTTGATATGGAAACATTTTTGAAGGCTATGCTCTAGGAGGTTTTTTAATTTTGGCGAGTGTTTGAGGATTTACCGCTTATTTTGGAGGACCTTTGTCGCATTGTAAATTGTTTTACATCTACAAAATATACTATTCCTTCGAAGAATAACGACAATAAGTGGATATACAAATGATTGCAAAAATTTCGGAAAAGTTTTTTGTTCCAACTTTGCACCCATCTTTGAATGAGTTGTCCATAGCCTTCCTGGAATACTTTATTCAATTACCGGATGAAATCCGCTGGTTTGCATTACCAATCTTCTTCAGTGTGCACGAAATCGGGTCAGTAACACACACAAGTTATCGCTGCCATCGGCCAAAAATAGGGCTGAGGATCAAAAATCAGTACAAATAGCTTCAGTAATTTGTATACAATTCATATGCATAGGCTTAGTTTGTTAGATACAAGTAGATAATTTGACAAATAAAAGTAAAATAGGAATTCACAACAGTTTTTTTAACAAATATTTTGAAATATTAAAACCAAGGACCGAAAATAACCATTAAATACCAAGATTTGTATTTTTAGATTATTGCAAAATCCTTATTTCCTGAGTTTTATTTTTCGATCAATAACAATAGTTAAATTTTAATTTTTATTATTTCGGTCGAATTTAATCGTTATTTTGGGATTTTTAGAGACGATTTTTCTTGATGAAAAAAGTTAATAAATAAATTTAACGATTAAATAATGATTTTCAATATGCAGCACATACAAAAAAGTTTGTTTTGTTTCACTTGGAAAATTCAAGGAACATAAACAAACACAGGTATACATTTACAACCGTGTGTAATAATAAACTAATTTAACAAACAAAAATAGTTTAATAACTCATAGGTAGTTATTTTTTAAATACTTTCGAAAATCACCTAAAATTTTGAATTTCGTATTCTTAGAGGGAAAGGTGTTAATTAAATTTTTGTTTGTTTTACAAGGGGAACGAAAAGCTGTCGTCGTATAATATTAATAAAAAGTCAAAGCTCAAATTTATTTGCTTAATATGATCTTGCGGTCCCTCATATGACAAGATACTAAACTGTGAAATTTTTTGGTTTTATAAAAATTTTATAAGAAAACAGCGAACTTTATTCACAAGTTTGAGTAGTGTAAAAATTTAAAAAATATAAAACCGGAGTATACGCGGTTACGAGGCATTTACGCGGTTAGATGAATACCCTGAATATATTTTGAATCCGCAGTGGAATCCTAAAAAACATTAATAAATTTTGGCCGGGCCATGCATTTTTAGTGCTTTCGGTAGCAAAATAATGTGTAAGGAAATTTTCTCCAAGGACATATTCATGACTTTCTTATATCAAGCCATTTAGTGCTATACATATCTTTAGGACAATAAAAAAACTCAGCACTACTAATATGCGGAATTAGTTTTATGGTAACTAAAATTTAACTAGAGATAAATATAATAACTGGTCAAAGAAGGTAATTTGGCCAATATAATTTTAAGGGGATATATAGGATTAAAAAATATTATTTTAACGATATGTAACACTTTAAAATTGGGTCAAAAATAAAAATGTTGTGAATAATACTAGTTTCCCACGGCACCCCAATTACGTATTTCGCTCTCCCATTCGTAATTGGCGCTCCAATTACCCTTCGAATTACGTATTTCGCCATACAAAATTATGAGAGCGAATTACCTCATTTGTAAGTAATTCAGATCCAATTACCATGCGAATTACGAACAAATCGCTGTCGTCTCTAATTTTAATCGGAAATTTATCGATCTCAGCTGTCAGAGCAAAGGAGAATAGAAAAACTCAAAACAAAGAAAGGGAGGAAATGAAGGAAAAAATAAAAAAACAACAATGAACTGTAAAATCGAATTAAGAATGTGCCCGTGTGAATGGGGTAATTCATGATAGTAATTGGGTGAGCGAACAAAGTAATTGACGGTGCCGTGGGAAGCTGCTATAACGATACTTTTTGAAAAAGGGGAAAACCACCCTCTTTACCACGTAACGATAGGTTTCAGCATCGTGCAAAAAATGATGTTTCATGCGTGCGCCGAGTATTTAATATTCCGTTTCATCCGAACTTAGACTTCTTTACTTGTTTTCAGTTTGAATATGTACGACGGTCACGTTCGACATGATGGAAATGCCCATATGCTATTTAACCAAAAAGGTGTGCAGGTGTACCTAAGCATATATATTTTTGTACAAGTTGGTGTTCTAACTTTTAAAAGGTACAATGCGAAAGTGTAGGAATTTGCTATCCCTCTTCTTCCTTTAGCGAAGAATAGCAGAAATTTGACATTCGTGTACCGAAAGTAAAAACAAAATACATGTAAGTTTTTGTTTTTGTACTACCGCTGCCAGCTTATATGAATTCGCCTTGATATTTACATTTTATACACCAACTGACATCGGGGGTTTTATTCTTTATTGTTGCCGGCCCAAACACAGTCTCGTATCATATTCAGCCTCATTGTGTAAGTCGTAAATTAGACAAAATTTCACGACTCGACAACACTAGCATTGTCTACAGTCGTGCTGAAATAAGTAAAAGACGAAATTCGTCGAAAACTATACAGTGCTGCCAAGTTTTTTCGTTTTAATACACTAGTCGAGTGGAAATTTTAGGCAATGACGGGAAATTTTCGATACGATTCGACTCTCGAAAAACGACTTGCATTCCACACGACTCTCGCAATGTGTACAGCACTCGGCTGGCTATTGGACCAAACCAAGTTTTTATAAGAGATTGAGGTCATAAGTAAAAAAGCAATTTCTCCGTTTTTCAAAGTTAGCCTCCGAAATCGAGATGTGGGCCTTCGAAGTTCAAAATTGGTCATTGGGCGTGTACAACGATTATAATTGTTTTTTATATCGGTTCGAAAGTTTTTGAAATATCAGGTTTTTAATTTTTCGAAGATCTGACCTTTAACCCCTTATAACACCTGTAATACAAGTTTACACAAAAAAAAGTTATAAACCATTTAAATAAGAGGAAAAGGCGGACCAAACCCATATTTTTACTTTTTTATTTATTTACCCACAATAATTAAGAATATTTTATTAGCAAAGGCCAATTTTGAATTTCGAAGGGTTATATCTCGATTTCGGACTTCGAAAAACGGAGAAATTACTTTTTTACTTATGACTCAATCTCCTAAAAAAATACCCAGAAAAAAGCTGATTTTGCCGTATAGTGTAATTAATTAATTAATAGCCAGGCCATTACATCACGCATGTGTTCCTCACGTTGCCTAGCGTAGGGATGTTCAAAAAAGATCGGTGTTCCTAAAAACCGATTTCTTTTAATATGGTTAATGATCTTTTTCAATCTTTTTTTAAATTTAGGTGTTAATCGTTTTTTTTCCATTTAAACCGAAAACCAAAAATTCGGTTTTTACATTCCCCAGCAGTGTAACATAATTATCTTGTACATCTTCGAGATAAGATTAAAGTTTTATGGCGTCCCAAAAACTTCAAAGTGACTACTAATTTTTTTTCGCCGATCTGGTAGCTAATGGCAGAGCTACTTGCAAGGCTA
>JAPVRG010254288.1:0-13302 GCA_029783565.1 Rhagoletis cerasi
GTAATAAAATTTACCCTAATTTAGCTTTCAGTAAATTTCGTTCCTCTTTCGTATGCTAAGCTCGGTAAATTTTGTTACCCTCTCATAAGCAGATAATAAAATATTGCGTCGCGAAGTATGCTACACCAGAATGTCCACAAATATTCATAGCTGAATTGCTGAATGGATTAAATTTTTACCAAGGTACCTAGAATCGCGGTTGCAAGCAATTGTGCTAATTTTCGGTAACAAAATTGTCCGGTCACAAAATGTTCGGTAACAAGCAAAACTAACTAACCAAATTTTTGCTAAGGAAGTATTTCGATTATTCCAGTAGAACTATTACAACAAAGCTATTGCCGAATGTAGGTGTCACCAAAGAAAAGGCGGCCCCCAGGAACTCAAGGGTGTATGGCGAACTTTTTTTTCGCTTGTAAACAAATAATAGTTAATTTTTTGAAAAAATTTAAAAACTAATTTTTTTTTTAATGAAAAACTAGATTTTTTAGTAGTTTCAAATCGGTTCGGCTCATGTAGATCTTAATATTTTTCCGAAGTATCTTGACGGAAGTCTTAAAATATCATAAATTTTATAATTCCGGTAAAACCCCCGTAACTTTTTTTGGAATGCACCCTAATATACATACATGTATATCATTGATATCTGTATCGGCTATTATTAGTTATATTAATCGATTTAGTCATTGTTATCGATATAGTTATCGTCATCTCCATTTCCACCTCCATCTTCATTAAAATCATATACTCATTTTCAAATTTAAATTCACCTCTGTGCTAATTAATATTGCTGTGAAATTTTTAGGAGATACAGCAAGTTTACTGATGTTAAATGCAGATACTGTAAATAAGTTATTAAATTTGAAAATCAGAAAAAAATATATCTACGGTTGAGTGGAAGATCACCATCGTCTGCCGGTTCGAAAACGCTCTACATATCTCAGAAAACTATTGAAAAACGCCCTATTTCAGAATTTGGTTGATTTGTATTAAATTTACTTTGATTTTTGAACCGGCAGGGTTCGAGAGGGTGATCTTCAACTCAGCGTCGATATGTTGCTAAAAAATTCTCGTCCGTTTTTTTTTGAAGATACTATTAGAATTCTCTCAGATTTTAGAATACGATTTCCATGTGGCTTGAAAATACAATAAAATTAAATGCTTCGTGATTTTTCGGGCTCTATCGAGATTTTTTTCGGTACGGTTTTTTCCGCAGTTTTCTGGATTTTCCGGTACTTTTCGAAATACATTATTTCGTGTCGTATTTTTAGACTATTCGCCGTTTTCGTGATATTTAAGACTTTTCGGGTCTTAAAGTGATGCTTCGTGTTTAATTTTTCGGTATCATTTTTCGGCATTTTTCAGAACTTGATAGGATGCTTCGTGCTTTATTTTTCGAGACTTTTTTTTTGGAATTTTCTCGAGATGTTTTGCCCATTTTGGAAGATCCCATCTCCAGGATTTTCAGATTCAAAAGTGCATATTAATTACCGGTTATACCCTAAAAGTAAAATTTTGCACTTTATTTTTACCCACTATTTCTTCTATGATCGGTGATATACCGATAGATTTTCTGTTAACATCCCTGCCTTACACATTGGGAGAAAAAACTGATTCCTACTGAGTGATCAGGATAATGTATGTAGATGTCTCGTCTGCCGAACTAAAAAAATTTCGTCAACATAAACTTACCTAGTTTGAATCATACTCTCCATTTGTTCTTCGCCAAATGCGTTCTTTTTTAACGAAAGTTTTGCCAGCCCCATCTGCTAAGATAATTTATATTTCTGCGTGCCTCCTTAGTAGCGCTTTGTATCCTACCTTTCTTTTTCTTTTAACAACTCTGTCTTCCAAGACAAGTTCTCTTTTTACTTCCATGCTCCTAACCCACTTACTGTTACTTTAAATATAAAATAAATAATACCTAAAATCTATCAATTAGTGGCCGATGTAGCAGTAAAAATTACATTATGTGGATATGTCTTTCTAAAGAAATAATCAATGTTGTTCAGATGCGACAGTTATTATTTTACACGTCCTAGTAGAAAAAACACGACATTTATTTTTAATATTTTTATTGCTAAAATTTCATGGAAAGTAACCTTATAAACAAAGTAAACTTTCAAGGACTTTTGGCAATTATTATACATATGTACATTATTATTTTTTCCTACATTTTCTAAGAAAGCATTCTCATTCCAGCTCGCTCGCCACTAAATTCACTAAGAATTTTTCGGTTATGAATTTCTATGAAATTTAATGATCCAATGCCCCGAAATATTTTATGACCGCAGTATTAAGTGTAGGTTAGTGTACATACTTATATACATATGTACATATAATAATAAAAATATGTACATTTGTGTTTTAGTTTTGCATGGAATACACCAACGGATTCGTTCCAATTTCTTTTTCGTACGCAAACGCAGGCAGGCGCATTGACATTGACACTAATTTTCACTTAAATTACTACTCATTAAACGCATTCATTCATTTATATATTAAAGCATTCAGGCATTCAATCAATTTTCTGTTATCTTTTTGCTATATTTTATTTTATTACGGTTACTTTTTATGTTTTTCATTTGCGTTGGGCGCTTACTTGCTGCGCTCAGTGGTCATCGTCGCCATGTGTACGCAATTATTCAGCACTTTATGCCACCGATGCCACCATCGCCGCACCCGTTTTAATGGTTTTTTCAAAGATGTATGTACGTACATTATTTTTTATTAGAAACTTGTTTAGATATGTATGTCTAAAAAGTTTTGCACTCAAGTGTACTAAATATGTATATGTATGTGTGTATGTATTTATGTACGTACAAGTGTTTGCATTCACGGCATGAAAATTTGTTGATTTGTTTAGTTTAACTTTTATTTATTGTTTGTTCTTATTTCGTCTTCTTTAAGATCTACATATATTTGCTTTTTATTTCGATATTCTTTTCGTTTCAAGGGTCTTGAAATTTTTGTTTGTAAGAATTCTTTTGAAAAATATTAACCGAAAATTTCAGTCATTTTTAATGAGAAATTGGAAAGTAAGGCTGAACCCCCACCTAAGACGGTAAAACGAAATTTTTTTTTTGGTCGATCGACCGTGTTACGATTCTTTGGTATAGATTGAATAATAAGAAGTAATATACCCTTGCTCTATATGGCATGAACAAACGTTTTGTCGCCTTCGGTGTGGGTCGTAATCGTCCCGAAAGACGAAAAAATATATTTCTTGTAAATAATTTTTAAGCGAAGAAGAAAAAATTGCTCTTAAAAAACGCCATGTTTTCGATCCTAAATATTAGGATAATTATTTTGGATTTATGAATACACATAGAATAATTGGAATCTCTGTCAAGGCACATTCAAATACTATTTAAAAACTCCTAGCAACCTCAGCTACCTCATGAAATAAGACATATTTCTTGGGCTGTTTCTCACCAAATCAGCCGTGAACGCCTCGTGAACAATAAGGAGAACTTTCCTTCAGACTTTGTAATCAGATATTTAATTTACTCTTTTCTTCTATTTTTTAATATCTTTAATTTTTTATTTTTTTCGTTTTTAAATTTTTTTTTGGGGTTTTTATTACCTTCGTTTTTAATTTAAATTAGTTTTTAATTTTAATCATATTTTTTAATTTAATTCTATTTTATTTTATCTTTACTTTTTATTTTTATATTTTTTGTATTTCTTATTTCTTTGATTTTTTTACTTTTATCTTTTTTTAAAATTTATTTCATTTTTTTATTGTATTTTATTCTTCTATTTTTTAATATCTTTAATTTTATATTTTCTATTTTTTTTGTTTTTAAATTTTTTTTGGGATTTATATTTCCTTCGTTTTTAATTTCAGCTAGTTTTTACTTTTAATCTTATTTTTCTAATTTAATTGAATTTTATTTTATTTCATCTTTACTTTTTATTTTTATATTTTTTAATTTTATCCTTTTTTTAATTTTATTTCATTTTTTACTGTATTTTATTTCTTATTATATTTTTTATTACATTTTTTATTTTATTATATTCTATTATAATTTTATTGATTTTATTTTTCATAAAATTTTTTATTTTCTTTTTATTTTTTTCTCTATTTCTTTTTTTTTGTTTTTTCTTTCGTTATTTCTTTTTACTTTTATTTCTTTTTATTTTTATTATTAGTTTTTTTCTTTTTTTTAATTTTTTAATTTTTTTTATTTATTTAAAAAAATATAAAAAATAAAAAAGTAGTTAACAAAAAAAGAATTTTACAAAAATGTATAAAAAATATTTTATAATTAAAAATATTTTATAAAATGAAATTATTTGATATTAATCGAATCTTACTTGACAATGTCCTCTCGAGTAAACAAAATCACACTTTGTCATACAGTTAGCAATTTTATTTTTTCTTAAGGAACAAGAAATTAAAGAAAAGAATCATTTAGGCGATTAAACAGGGTGTCAAAACAAAACAGACATATTGTCATAAATTCGTAAATTTAAAAACGTTTAAAACTGTCTTGTGGTTGCTAGGAATCAAAAATATTTTTTACCTTTATAAAATATGTGAAATTATGACACCTTGTGAATCACGCAGCTCACAATTTTTCAGCAGTTAACGCTATACAATTTGAGTGAATATTAATATGAGCAAAATCTAAAATTAAAAAAATTATGCGAAAGATTTTTCCATGGTTTTACCAATAATTTAATTTTGTTCCATTCATATAAGCTTAAATTAAAAAAAATGGTTATTTTAAAATCAATTAACAGGTAAAAAACAGATATTTTTGTAAATCCTACGTCATTATTTCATATCACAAAAGCCAACATAAATGTTCAAACTACATGTGTGTATATATATGTATACAAGTACAATAATGTGTGTTCATACATGCATATTTACATACAGTGACTCAAAAAAGTGTTCACGCCGTGTTGATTTTATTTTAACATTCAAAATGTTTTTCAAGTTAAATTTTCTTTGTTATTTTCTTTGTTTTTAATTTTTTTGGGGTTTTTTCTTTGCTTCGTTTTTAATTTTTCTTTTCATTTTATTATCTTATTTTTTTAATTTTAATTAGTTTTTAATTTTATTTTTTATTTTATTTTATCTTTATTTTTCATTTTTATATTTTTTACTATTTTTTATTTTATTTTTATTTTTTATTTCATTTCATTTTTTATTATATTTTTTATTTAATTTATAAAAACTGGCGTTGGTGTTTTTGATATTTTGTTTATAATGGTCTTGCGCATTTTATTTCATAAGAAATTCGTGTTTATATGGAAAAAAGTGCAAAAATCCGCCAGGAAAAAAATTGTTAAAAATCAGCGCGAGACTGAAAACTTGAAACTTTGATTTAAATGGTTTTGGTTAAAGCATGAACAATATTTTTATCAAAAAATAACAAACAAACAAAATTTAAATTGAAAAACATTGTGAATATTAAAATCAAATCCAAACATGAACACTTGTTTGAGTCACTGTAAGTTCTAGTTTTTTGTCAAACAATTGTGTTTCAGCCTTGAACCCATGAACCTTCCATTCTAAAAGCAAACAAACTAACAAAAAAAAACAAATTTCGAGGTTCTAGTTAGAAACAGGCAGCACACTAACCAAGCAAACACACGACAAAAAAGTAATAAATGAAATGGCTGACAAAAGAGTAGATATACTCGAATAATTGAAGCTAAATTTTAGCGCGCCTACACAGACCTCGAACGTGCGTTCATCTCAAGCCCGTTTCTATGCAAACAAGAAAATTAACAAATAAAACTAACAAAAAAAGCTAAAAATAAACCAAACAAAACAAAAAATCATGGTTAGAAAAAAATGTATGTATGTAGATAATAGTGTCGCATACACATCACTGCGCATCAAGTCAACTGTCATTGGCCGGAGCAATACGTATGTACATACGTATGTATGTATGTAGTAGGTAAGCGTTACTATTTTTGATGTTTTAGCGCTTGATTGTATTTCCGTTCACCTCCAAAAGTCACTTTGCATTGTTTGACAAATTTAGGCAATTTTTTTGCAATTTCCATTTTTCAATTTTTTTCAATTTTTTTTTGTCTTTTGGTTGACATTTTTCGGATCTTCATTACTGCGAAATGTTTGTACATACATATTTATATCTGCATGCACGTGTGCCGTTTATATGTAAAATGTTTATTTGCTAACCACAAACAAAAAATAATAAATAAATAAGACTAAAATCCACTAAGAGAACCGAAATCAAATCAAAAATTCGCCAGTTCATGAGCGTGACCCAGTTGCGTGTGGCGCTAAACAACACGACAAGGCAAAAGTAACAACAATGTGCACATTTATGTGCATATGTGTGTTTGTATGTACTTTATATGTATGCACAAACTAAAAGTAGAAAAAAAAATTACAATAACGGCAACAAGCTGACAAAAATGCCTAATGTCAAAATGCTCACTGGCTGGCTGACGCTCAGTGATCGGCCTTTCAGCGACACAGCAGCCGTAGTTTGTACTTAGTTGTCATTACCGCATCAATCGTCTTCACTCCGCGGGGTGGGTGTTGGCTTGCGATCTTTATATTGAAATATGGTCGTGATTTTTTATGACAAAATTTTTTTTTAGTAAATCGGTCAAAGAGTGATTACATGCTGTAATTGCATAATTTTGCCGCTGCAAATAGCGCACAGTATGATACTTCTGCTAAAGCCTTAGATATACAGGGTAACCGGGAAAGTCGTCCTAGATACTGAAGGACGTTATTATTTAGCTCATTACTGATTAGTTGGATTATGTGAGATGATGTCCAAAACTTAAAAAAATAAAAAAATAAATTTAAGGAAAAGAATGAGAATTTGTATCAGTATTAGGGTCGGTCATGTCGAGAACGAATTATAATGAATAAAAAAGCTTAAATTATGTTTTTTGTTTTATTCACGTATTTTATTTTATTTTTTCCTTCTTATGAAGTTTTATCCTCCACTAGTTGAGCCCGCAATCCGCCTACGGGTTACTTTTTTAATTTAAGTATTATATCTTTTTGGATAGCTAAAAATACATACGTACTAGTTTTTAAAATAATTTACAGAATAGTTTACATATAAAAATTTTTTTAATGATGTGAGGTAGGAAACACTTAGTGAAAAATCGTAAATTCAAATCTTTATCAAGCAGCCATTTTTAACTGTCAGGGCTGGGTTCAAGTTTTACCTATGATTTTTGTTAATCGACATACATTTTAACTAAGAACCAGGGACCGTAATCATTATGAGTTCTATCAAAAAAGTTTATATTTAATCATTATTTCAAGATTTTATAATTTGCGATCAATAATAATAATACATTTCTGAGTTTTATTGTATCGCTTAGAAATAAAAATTATGTGTCGATTTATATTTTTTAACAAAAATAAAACTCATTTTTCGAAAGCTATTTTTTCGCTCTGAAATAATGATTATTTTTTGCGTTTTATTTTTTTGATCGAATATAAAACTCATTTCTTGAGCGTTATTTTATCTCTCAAAAATAAAAATTAACATATGTGTTCGAGACGGGTGAAATGGGGCCGGGAATCCCCATGAACTCCACGGCAAACGAGGGTCGAGGAAGTGCCGAATCCCTGAAGTCCTTCGAGGGTGAATTTAATTGCGGAAATCCGATAGCGAATTTGAATGATAAGAGCTTTACACTTTCAGTGTATATAAAAGAGCCTAACGGCAATTTCTTTATTGTATATATATATAAACAAAATGTTTACTGGTACGTATTTTTTGCTATGCACTCGTGAACATGTGCACTCTAAAATTACAACAAATTTATCAACCGTATTATTGTATTATTTGTTAATACATACATACATATGTACATATATTAGGATATAAATTTGTTGTAATTTTTGAATGCGTATTCGGTGCATAGCAAAAATATTTACAACTAACGACTTTTTGAAAAGCGAAAAACTCAAAAATTATTTTTTTTTTATTTCTGAGAGATAAAATAACGCTCAAGAAATGAGTTTTATTTTCGATAAAAAAAATAAAACTCAAAAAATTATCATTATTTTTGATGAAAAAAAAATAAAAAATTATAATAATAAACCTATGTTAGTGTTTGGCCGAGCTTCTCCTCCGATTTGAGGCGTGTGCCTTGATGTTGTCACACAAAGGGGAGGGACCTTTAGTTTTACGCCGACTCCGAACGGCGATTGTATTTTTAAGAGAAGCCTTTTCCTGGCGGAAAGACACTTGGAGGTTTGCCATTGCCTGCCGAGGGGCGGCCGCTGTTAATAAAACACCTTTTTTCTAAATTTTTTTGCGATGTTGCTTTGACCAGGGTTTGGACCCAGGCCCTGCACAGCGACCACCGATGAAAAAACTAAAACTAAAAAATAATGACCTTTACTGATCAAAAAAATAAAACTTACAAAATAATCATTATTTCAGAGAGAGAAAATAGTTCTCGAAAAATGAGTTTTATTTTTGATCAAAAGATATAAGTCGATGTATGATTATGTATTTTGAGTGACTGATAAAAATTAAAAATTTAATTATTAATTATAAGGGCCGATTTCATAATGAAAAATTTTTTTCCTTTTGCAAAAGTGGCATTTAAATGTACTGTGTCTCTTAAAGGCACCCCTATCTTTAAAGTGGCTTTATGAAATCGATCGGCAAGATAAAGCATCCGTTAAATTTAAAAGATTCTTTAATTTTATTATGAAATTGACCCTAATTTTTATACACATCGCTCAGAAATTTTTAAATTGTATCATATTCATACAGGACATGAAAAAACATGCACATATATATACTCGAAACTGTTCTACGATATTTGGAAGCTTTTGATTTTTTTCATTTAAAATTTGAATATAATCATTATTTTCGGTCCCTGCTAAAAACAGAAAAAATCGGACCCTTGAACTAACATGTAAAAAAGTGGACGTACAGAAAAAGTCAATTTTTTTTAAATAATCTTTAAAATAGAATATCTAAAACTTTTAAATTTTGGACATCATGTTATGTAACTAAATTAATTAGAAATGACCTTAATAATAAAACGGTCGAGTCTTGCATAGTGGAGGACCAAGTTTATAGTTTCGCCGCATTGCAGCAATTCATGATGGACAATTCCCTTCCTATCATAGCAAACACTTACCATAACCTTGTTTACCGTCAATCCACACTTTGGAGTCGTTTGTGAACGGTTATCGATCTTTGATCATGATCGCTTGCGTTGTTCATTCTCGCATTCAATCCATTTTTTATCGCCCATAATGATTCGCGTTTCTTTGACGGTAATTTGGGCAATCAAATTCCTTTGCGTTAATTCATGTAGCCTGCTCTTTTGAGATGATTCCAAACTGGCATGTGAGTGATGTTTAGTGCCTCCGGTGTCTCCAGCCAGTCTTGCTCAACCATTTGCATTATTTCATCGAATCTTCCAGTGACTGGCCGACCAGGTGAGGTGCATCTATGACATTCAAAAAAAAATTAAAAACCGCAACGGAATCCAGCAACCCACGCCAGGGTTCGGCGTCAACTCACAGCGTTTTTACCTTTTTTTATAGTAAAAAAGCACCACATAGCGTATTTATTTCTTCAAATATTTCACTCATTTCCAAATGAATATAACTTTTTGAACGATGGACGAATTACCGAACTGTCTTCAGCAAAAATGTAGCCTGAAATGTCACCTTTTATACGCACGTCGCGACGCAATTGCATTAGTCTTGTCAGATGTATGGGCATCGACACCACATAGTGACAAAAATCCGCAGAGACTTTTCATATGACCCAATAAAGTCAACCTTTTTTTTGGGTTTCCTGGTCTTGTTCTAACTAAACTCTCTCGCACACTTTGTCCCCTCAAAGCAACCGACAGTTATCCAAAAATCATAACCCAAAAGCTTAAAACGCGCAGCAGCGCACAAACAGCAACCCAAGAGTCCTACTTTTACGCCATGAAAGTTATGATGCTTAGCGATTTTAGTTTTTCTGCTTTATTTTTTTTTTTGTTTTTATTGTTGTTTCCTCTACTTTTAGGTAAAATTTTCGGGACAAGTTTGACCCACTTTTCGTTAACGCTGAGAAAACGCCGGACGCTGGTGGTTAATGTGTGTGTGTGTGCTTTTTCGGAGCAGCTTATGAGTTGCGAAATTCGGTAGCTTGGCTACTCGAAAAATTTTTTTTTTTTGTTCTGATTATATCAACGCTACTTTAACGCATGCAAAGTTACAAAAATGAGAAAAGGCAAAAGGCATACAAATGTACTTATGAATGTATATATGCACATATTTTAACAGGAGAAGTTACTCGCGTAGTCCTCAATAATTTTTCATTTTTTTTTTTTATTATAATTTGTGCCTTTTTTGCAGCTGTCTCTGCTGCTGATATGTATATTTTTATACTTGTACGGCCTAGCAAAAATGAAGCTGAGCTAAGCTGTGCATTGTGCTGCTGCAAATACTTCTTGACCTACTTCTTGTAACCATCATTTTCAATATACAAAATGTTGAACACACACAGCAATACAAAATTATACATACATACTTACATATGTACATTGGCATTCATATGATAACTTGTGTGCGTGTTTGTTTGTATTCTCATTGAAAGTCATCATTGCCGAATTTGAATTACCGAAAAATATGCGTAAGTAAAAAGCTTCTGTCTCCCCCCACCCCTCCTCCCGGCAAACAATAACGCAATGTAATCTCCTTTACGTATCTAGTCTATATAAGGAAATACAAATCTTCCTTTATGTGTACCCAAAATACTCACTCAATGTCAAATGGGTCAAATATGCAAAAAGATTACTCAAATTGAGCTAAATACACATGTAACGTAACTAAAGTGGGTTAGGCAGGAAGTGATTATACATATTTTATTTTCAGAGATTCAGCTAAGGAAATATTTGCGCTGGGCTGCGCTGCGGAAATGAAAATTTATTCGATTCATTTCTAGTTTCATACTATAAAAATTTTTATTAATCCTAGCCTTAGTTTTAGACTTACTATTTTCGAATCCCACGACCAGCAAAAAAATTTAATTTCTTTAATTATTATCTACTTTATTTTTTTATAATAAAAATCAGAAGTTAAAATTCGATTAATATTTTTTTTGTTCAAATTTAATCGTTATTTTATGTTTTTATTTTTTCAATCATCTCACAACAGTTAATTTTGGTTGAAAAAATAAAAATCCAAAAATAAAGATTATTTTTTTTATCAAACAATTAAAAATCAAAATTTAACTATTATTCTTGATTGGAAAAATAAAAAATTAAAAAAAAACGATTTTCCAATGATCTAAAAATAAAAATCTTACTATTTAATGGTTATTTTCGGTCTCTGAATTATAATTGTTGTGGACTTTTTTAATAAAAATTAAACTCTAAAAAATTAAAATAACTTGAAATAATAATTTGAAGTAAAATAAAAAAAGTAAAATATATAAACAAAATTAAAATAAATAAATTAAAAATAAAAATTAAAAAAAAAGAATAAAACTTCTTTTGAATAATTTCTTAATCCTTCCCAAAATCCTGATAGTTGTGTGTTTCGATCGACTGAACTTAACATAGCCAGAGTTCGCCCAGTGGTTAAAATTCAACCACCACAACGGTCAGCATCCTTCTACGTAAAAAATTAGGTGATTTTACGTGAGCTGTGCTGAGTTGAGGTGAAATGCGTTAACCAACGTAACATAACTTAATATAATATAACATAACATACCATAATACTCAGTTTCTTTTCTCTGCCTCTTATCTTTATCTCTATCAATTTTTCTATTTTTACATCTGTCTCGTTTTGTCTCTTTATTTTGATCTTTAGGTTTATCTTTTCATCTTTATCTTTACCTTTATCCTTGTTTTTATCTTTTCATCTTTATCTTTACCTTTACCTTCATCCTAATCTTTATCTTCATTCTCTTCTGCACCTATGTATGTACATATTCACCCCTCCTTTGCCAATATATTAAATATTTGCATTTACCTTCTTCTTTGTCTTTAACCTTACGAATCTTTATTATTATTTTTATCTTTTCCTTTATGCCTTTCTTTATCTATACATTCAACTTTTCCTTCATCGTTGCATTAATTTCAATCTAAATTGTTCTAAAACCGCTGCTTCGCATTTCACTATCAATATTAAAGCATACATTTAGGAGGCATTTCCGCCCCAACCATGCACATGTATGGCATTGGTATTGGTGTGACTTTCGAATTGATTTTTTAGCTCTATTTTAAACTAATTAGAAATTTTAAAAATTGTCTGCACATCACCATCAAAATACCTTTTTAATGATGTGTAATGGTGTATACCTTAGGAAACATGATTGCCTATTTATATAAAAGATATAACACTATGATGAGTGATTTTAAATTGTTCAAATCACAAATCATGATATTAATTTTATTTGTGATTTGATTCGCTGGTCAATTCAGAAATAAAATTTATATGTGATTCAGGGATGATAAATCAGTTTTTTAATTTTGTACCAAATGACCAAAAGAAATGTACTAAATCAGCCAAAAAAGTACCAACATTAAAAAAGCCGTATACATACATATATACATATATATATTCCCTATATTAAAATTGTTTGCTGAAATTTGAAACATACATATGAGTGAAAATCTCTCAAGTGGGCCACCCAAAATTGGATGGTCAAAATTTTTTCGCACAAATCACTTTATTCGGTTAACAACCATAAAAAAAAAATATAATTTGAACAATTTTGCAAAATTCGAAGTTTTACAAAAGTTATGGTAAGTAACTTTTTTTTTAATGAATTTCTTAATTATTTATTATCTACTGATTCAAAGCATGTATCTTGCTGCTTTTTTTCATGATAATAGCTAATTAGACACGCTTTATCCTGACTATTAAAATTTTTCAAAAAATCATTATTTTGTATAAAATTTTTCATTTTTTAAAAAAATTTTTATAAACAAATGGAAATATTTATTATTTCTTGATGAGGTTTTTTTATCATTGACATTGCATATCAATCGTTATTCTATAGTACATTATTTAAAAAAACAAAAACACGGAAACTTCCACGGAGTCGCTAGTTATTAATTTTTTCGCTCGCCTCGCATCATGCGTTATTCGCGTTGCGCGTGTCGTAGGATAGTGGTGAGCTTGTATTATGTAAATCTAATTATACAGGGTGGCGACGAATAACTGTTTTTTTTTTAAATAATAGTGTCCTTTATAGATTTTGCGAAAAAAGTATTTTATTGTAAATTTTGTACATATTTAATTTTCATTTTATTAATTAGTTTTAAAATTTGTATCCTTATTTGCATTTGCCAGCACTGAAAACTTTGGAAGAT
>JAPVRG010254295.1:0-14615 GCA_029783565.1 Rhagoletis cerasi
GTGTGTCGACAACTTACGCTACGTCAGCAACTTTAAACGCTTGCCAAATCCTTTTTATCCTTGACCGCATAATGACATTTTATTGACAGCAGTTGTTGTTTTCTTTTATGTTTACTGAACTTTAAAGGTTCATTATTGCTTTTCTTCTCATTTTTTTAGATTTATTGTTTTTAAGATAATTTAAAAATGTTCGAAAACTTGTTGTGTAAAGAATAGCGGGACATTTTTACGCAGCTTGTCGCCTTAGTTCACACTCTAACGATTTAAGAAGAGTGAATTATTAATATATGGGATAAGTAAAAAAGATGTTAACTTAACATTAAACTGAAATAACTAAAAGACACAAACACTCCAGTCCAGAAAGTATTCGACTCGAAGCCCGCTGGTGGGGGCAGAATAAGAGGGAGGCCTCCTCTGCGTTGGTAAGACCAGGTGAAGAAGGACTTGGCTTCACTTGGCATTTCCAATTGGCGTCACTTGGCACAGCAGCGAAACAACTGGCGTGCTTTGTTGGATTCGGCCAAAATCGCCTAGGCGGTTACAGCGTCAAACAAGCAAAAGAAGAAGAACCTAAAGACCCACAAATTTTCTAACCAACTTATTAGCACACGACGAATTTTTAGTAGACTCCTCAAATGAAGTGCTGGCAGTCATTTTCAATACTTGTTGATTTTTTTGTACTTAATTTAAAAAAATCCTCATTTAGGTTAGCTTGGCTGATCTGTAATACCTGACAAAGGCCATCTGGCTTCAATCGAGGCTTGAACCTGAAAACGCTAGTATGGTTTACTCGAATGTACCGAAATAAAGAAAAACACGTCCGAACGGTTCAGTGGCCAAAATCAAAATCAGCAGATCTTTTTCTTTATTTTGCCAAAATGGTGGTTACCCACGCTCTTCCTACAAACCGGGAAATGCTTAGGATGTACACACACTTACCAACTTGCTTACGAACTATCACATTATCACTTAAGGTTAGTTTACATTTAGTATGTGTGCATACGAACCTAACCAATATGCATGCTTACAAACCTTAGTTATAATCCATTTTTAGCGAGATTTAACAATTCTATACTTCAACGAAAAATTATACTGAAGGCGGCGCAACGCTGAAGCCGGTTTCTCCAAATAAAATTTGACAAGGGATGACGGAAAGTCGTTCCAAAATAGACACTCTCTACTACTTTGTTCTGCAATTCCTTGCAGTGAGGAGAAGTAAGCGAAGCCAAAGTAGCTGAGTCGCGATCTTCCAAAAGCCGTATGGTGGCACAAGAGATGATATCTTGTGCCTTGAGAGTTACCCTCAACATGCCTTCAATTTCACTCTATGTCATACCTAACTTGAACACTTTAGATGGTGTGGTAAGACAGTGTTCTGTTAGTACCCCACCCTTATATATTCTTACTTGGTTTTTTGTGCAACATGATGTTAACGCTTCACTGCAGTATTTCGTCCTCGATGTCATTGCCATATCTAATTCTGTCTCTTCATACACACGCACAGATGCCTGGCGTGTATTTCAATGTTAAGTATATTCCGGTTTTGCATCAGCTCGTTCATATCCCTCAAACTCTTTGCGTCATGGGGCCCAGTAAGTACGGGCTGATCCACTAACATGGAGTTTGCCTACATAGTAGAATGAGTAATTTTCAACAAAATACCAGCTTTTCACTATAGTCATTACCGCCTTAGTGGCATAATCGAATATTTACACCTGAGTATTTTGGAGTTAGAGCTGCTGCCCACTAAGCTGTTTTAGTTTCAGCATAGTTTTTAGCCTGAGAATTGTTGCAGTAGTTCGGGGGCTTATATGGCTGTTCAGTTGAACAGCTGTCTTTTCGGCACTTTAGTTCAGATATTTAAGTTCGTAAATATATACAACCAAGTTCATAAAAAATAAAGAAAAAAAAATTTAAATTAAAATATAAAACGAAGATTTGTATGAAAGTGTCACTTTATACATCTTTTTATATCTATGTACTCGTATTTTATTTTTTATGAATATGGTCGACAGTAGGTGGGGTGATTGAATTATTAGAGTCCCTTCTTCTATCCGTCTTCCTTTTTATGGCGTGTGGCCTTCTTTAAAAATTGGCCTTTGGAATGAAATGGTCTAAATTGCCGATTAGCTCAGATAAATGACTGTTGCCAAAAAAGCCGCTGTGTTCAGTGTTCAATTACCTTTATTCTATGTCCCGATATCTGCGCCAAATTCATCGCAATTGGGTCTATAGGATAAAAGTTTCGAGCATAATCTTGAGCTGCCGTGGGGGTGGAGATGACTAACGCGCATTTATACCTAGTTCCGCAAATCTTTGTACTCACTCGAACCTTCTGTCGTACACTGCCGGAAAAAAGTATTGGCACAGCGAATTTTGCACAATATATGCAACAACTTTCATTCTAATATTTTTCCGGTAATTTTTTGTAAAAATATGGTTCAATCTACAACAGAAAACATAAAAATAAAATCTCTAGACTTTGGGAAAAACTCAGGAAAATTCAATAAATTTGCGTCCAAATTTGCAACTTTCTAATAAGATTTTTTAAAAAAGTTCTAGGTACACAGTGCAGGTTTAAAGTTGCTAGAAAATCGCGTTGATTTTTGAGATTTTTTTCCGGACGGTGTTATTAATTTCTTCCATACAAAGAAATTGTCGAAAATACATCACAAAATGTTACAATTTTATTTTGTTTTGTTATTCAATTTAGGGGTTGTATTTAAATTAATGTTTAATGAGTATTTATCATGCTAGCGCTTATTAAAAATGTATCTTTTTTTTTAATTTTCTGTATATTCTTTTGATTTAATAGGGTTTAGCAAGATTTTTTTAAAGTGGTAGTCTAAAGTCATTTACAAAAAAAAAATGTTTCCCATTTTTCCTACGTCTTCTTGATGCTTATAATTTTTATGTTATTCAAGCAATGCGGCTCAAATATCTGAGGAACCACTTCCAAGCGGATCTAAAGTCCGCGCCTAAGCTCCGTCTCACTAGAGAGGCAGTCTGAATTCACCAAGTTGTTGGGCATCAGAATGAGCCTTTGTGGTCACCAAGTGAATTCTTGACAAGAGCAGCCCGTCTAACCCAACCCATTTAAGTGTAATTCCTAAAAACCCAGCAACTAAAGATTTTACTTATAATTTATGCTTCACTATGCAGAGGCTACTAGCTACAACATTTTATTATTATACATTTCTCTCACAATTTTTTCTACATTACTTCGCTTACTATTTTAACATTTCCATGAATTTATGTATTTGTAAATCCTCATGCCCAGACATACTACGACTATATATCAAAAAATGTTTCCAACTTTTTTTGCAGCAATGTGATAATTACAGAAATTTGCATAGCAATTACATTGTTTCGAGCAGCGGTAAGGAAGGAAACAGCAAAGCAACAGAGAATTCAACGCGTCTACAACATTTTTTCAAACTATAGCTGGCTATCTTTTTCCACCAGCATAATATTTTCTCATATTTTTTTGTGGGCAATAACTGTCTGCTTGCGCTGTATATAAATCTATATAAATAAGTATCACTTGCAATTCCAGTCTGACGACTTAATATTTGCATTAGCAAATCAGCAAGATTTTTGTGTCTTCTCAGCTCGCAGCCCGCATGATCTTAGCATACATTCGCTCTTAATTTATTCTCGTTTTTTTTTTTTGGAGTTTCCCTCTTGTCTTGCTTTAGCTGAATTAACATATCCGTCGGCAATCATTTTTCAAAGCCGGCAACAGAATGTTGAAAAAAAAACAAAAAAACTACATTAAAGAGAAGCTGTGGAAAAACTGTAAAAATATGATAACAAATGAGGAAAAGCGAAAAAATAGACAGATATACTACAGCTAACCGAACAGACAGCGACAAGCTGTTTAACTTGCCAACAAATTTCGCACCCAATTTGAAATTATGCAGTCATCAACGAGCTACAAATAAATTATGCTGGCAATAAAAAGAAAATGTTGGATAAATTATAAAAAAAAATTACAAACAAATGCTGAAAATATGCTACGTTTATAGAATAGCGCAAGCTTTTCTGCAGCCGCCCATTATTTTATTTATTTTTTTTTTTTTTGTTGCAGGAAAAACTCCTGAACCGTAACGCGCCTTATTTGGTAGGGTTCTTGGGTTTTGCTGGGCTGCTGAACTGCTGGTATTGCCTTCATCACCACTGAGGGCATCAAATCAAAATAAATGGCGTCATGCTTCAATTACTAATCGCCAGCAAATTTTCTGATTAGATTACTTGAGTACAATGAGCCAATATCGTGGTTGTTGTTGCTGCTGCTGTTTTTGTTGTAGGTGCGGTTGTGCATCGCCAAATTATCCAAAACCACCTCAGCTACAAAAAAGTGAAACACATCAAGCCGCTCAGTGCTTTTTATCTTTTTCCTTTCTTTCTCTCCCTCTCTCCCTCTCTACCTCTCTCTCTCTTCCCCCCACTTTTGACCTCTACGTCACTTAGCCACTAATACTGTTTAACCTTCACCTTTTTTGCCTCTTTCCTACTGTAATGCTTAAACGCTTCGGTTATTTTTCACATTTCTACAGCTTCACTCACTTACGCATCCATTCGTTTGTTCATTCATCACTTCGTTTGTGCCCGCACTTCGATTCCACCATACTCCCTGTGAGTTCTTAATATGGCTCGTGTCGCTTTGTCGCCATTTGATATCCCAAAGTTCATTGAATTCTACCCCGCTGTCAGTTGGTTCTCTGCGCTGCCTTAGCATTTATGCTGATAGATTCACTGTAACGGTGACGGATCATTTACTTAAATAATTTCCAAATTCCTAAGCCATTCATTTGTGTACACACGCTTGGTTTTGCTCGTCCCCGTGCCTCCGCTGAGTTTCATAAAAATGTCAGCTGGGCGCTGTAACTTTCATTTCTTGTCCAGTTGCGTAGGAAATTATCAGCCTTTGTACTATATATACACATATATTTACAACAGTGGTTAAAATTAGAGCGCGTTTATTGTTTTTTTTTATTTACTGGGATATTAACATTGTAAATCAAAACCAACGATGAATGTGAATTTGTGTGTAAATATGAGTCCTATTGACTGGTGTGAAAATAGGAAAATGAAAACGAATACGAATACGAATACCAATAAGAGTATTAATAAACGATGAAATAAATCAACCTTAAAGACAATAAAAAAATCGATAACAATATCAGAAAATATAACGAAAAAAAATCGATAACAATTTGAGAAAATATATCGAAAAATATATCTTTCGATGCATCGATATATACATGTATATATATAGAGAAAAATATATTCATGATTATTGATAAAACTTCATAACACTATCGATGAATGTATCGATAACTATCGATAAGCAATCAAAATATTATCAAGTCGATCATTTTACGTAAATATAGCGCGAATTGCCGATAAATTTATCGATTATTATATCAATTACGTCCAAGGAGAGGAGAATTTTCAGGCGCGCCCTAGACGGTGGCGAATCTAGGAAAGAGGCAATAAAATTGGCAAAAAGGTTTCCTTTAGCGGTAGATGGTTAAAAACGACGAGGAGCAACCACCGTCACAAAAAAAAAAAAAAAACAGATCTCTTCATTTTAAGCCAACAAAACCCATCTTTAGCCGGGTGGTAAGTAGTGTAGAGCTGAGTTGACTCTGTACACTATCAGCAGAGATGTCGTGATTAAGAGTTCGGTGGCCGACGTGAAGCTGGCATTTGGAAGTTGCATCTTTCGGGGCAGGTGGCTTTTTGTCATCTGCTCGAACTCTCAAGGGGCGACGTGGCTAAAAGCAAACACTCAAAAGTATTAAGTAAAACAAGGCATTGTCTGGACCTCAGTCTTGTAGAGGGTAGTGACCTAAAGTTACGTTTTCCAGAGCCTCGAACTCAGTAATGAAAAAATTCAGGTTACAATTACAGACCAGAATCCTATTTACTGGAAGATCTCACACAGTCTGACAAATGGACAGCTGGTTCAACAGTCCCACAGATTTGAACACCGAAAGCTGCTGCTGAGAAGCCCAAAGCAGGCGAAAGAGACGCAAAAAGCAAATCTTGGGGACCGGAAAACCGACTTAAGTTTAGGCAGAAGCCTATCTGAACTCACACTTTTCTACCAACAAAGCCGCTGAGCTGGTTGGTAGCTAGCATACGGCTATTGTTCTTTCGAGGGTTGTCGTGGTGATGACACCCAATCCAAAGCTACTACCGCAGTCCCAAACAACAGTTGGCTATTTGCCGACCCGACATTAAATAAATCAATTAGCACCATAAAGTTGCTACAGGCTAGTCTGCGTCATGTCACACAGGCATCAAATACATTCTGCAGATTAAGCAGCGAACGGAGCTTCGGCATTGGCATATTCTGGCTAGAGGAATAATATTAAGCGACATATACACAACGACCTCTGAACGCTTTTAATTCCAACCTTCAAATGGATTAGGTATTACGGAAAAGGTCCCGAGAAATGTCCAGAGAGAGTTCGAAAGTCCGCTCCGCCTAACTTAATAAGTTTTTTTATAAACCTCTGATGGACAGATACACCAGTGATCGCTTGCCTGTGCCCTGGACATTAAATTTAGTACACTTTTATATGCTTGGTCATTCCCCGAAAAAGATTCACAGCAATAAGTACAGATTTTGGTATGAAATTTACTATTGAGCCAAGAGATTAGAGGCTTTGATTCGGTTGATCCTTTGGCTGCTATTCATAATCTCTCTTGATTTTGTTATAACGTGATATTTTCTTTTTTAAACTAGGTAGGTAGGATACAACGATCTGGCTGCACGAAGCCTGTGGCTAAAAATAATTACGATATTCCAGTGTAGTGTATTATTACTACATTTTTTTCTTTTTCGCTACTTAAGCACTGTGCCCACATTTGCACCACTCTTCACTGTTCATTCGCATTACAGATCCTATAAAACACGACAATTTATCTAAATGAATATCCCATCGTTGTTGAGACGTACACAAACTGCCAAGCGGTCAGCCGGCTTCTACAACCCAAAAAAAAACGCAGGAAAACGGACAAAGTTTTAAATGCAGCAATCTTTCGCAAACCTCCTACCATCAAATCTTTTCACTACAACTTTCTTACACACTTCTACACACCATTTGCTTTTAATTTTCTTTTCAATTTCTGTGTGCGCATCCATTTTCCTTTTGTTTTCTACAGCAGACTGCCCGCTATCGGCCCATTTAGTTGCGTTACATGTTTAGGACGTTTACTTGGACTACACGATTGTCACACTGTCAGTCCGGCACATTTTCGTTTCATGCGATTTATAATTTTATCAACACGAAAATCCATTAAAAAGTTTGCTTTATCGTGCTCACTTGTCGTAACGTTTTGTGTGATTTACTTGGTTTGGCAATTTTTTCGCCTTTTTTCTGTTATCTTTGCTGTGTTGTTTAACTTTTATTTCAGCTTACCTATGGTGTGTCTCATTTTTTGCGATTTATTTTTGTTGCTAATGTTCCTGCTACTGTTGCTGTTGGTGTTAACGTTGGCTTTGTTGCCGGCATACATTGTGGCATTATGTTGTATAAACTTTTTCTTGAATTTCTTTTTCCGATTGTTTGATTTTTTCATTCTTCTGCTTTTTGCGTTTTCTCATCTCTCGCGGCCACCTAAGTCAATGTACTTTTAGCTCCTGTCAACTTTGCGACTGCTGATTCTTGACAAATTTTATCTATAAACCAACAAATAAATTACGCGCCAGTTTACTTATTTAACCTCAACTAGCGTCAACTTAAGGATGGTTAATGCCATGGCAGCGATATTTGTTATAAATGCATTTGCTGTTCATCTTTCTCCCACCTGATGCCGTGGGTTGATTCTCTATTGACGACGCTCTTTTCTTTTCCTTCACATCAGTTCGCGACCCTTGCTGTCAACTGCAGCGATCCCAGTGCGCAATATAATCTTAGCAGAAAAATTGACGGTCAAAGTGAGAGTGTATCTTCCTGAATCATCGCCGTGGCCGCAAAAAAGTTTAGCAGTAAGCAGGTGCCTCAGCGCAGCAACAAACTAACTATGCGAGCGAAGGGAATTGCGCTGTAGCTATAGCCTTCAGTTTCAACGCAACGATGTTCAATTCAGCGCTGCTCTACAAAGCCCTCAGATTTTTTTTTCATTTGCTGGCTGACTGCCTAACTGACGGGCTAACCGACTCACTGAAGGTGGAAAAACCCCTTGCAGGTTTCTATTTCATATCTTTTTCATTTTTATCTTCGACTTCTTTTGGAAAGAGTTAGCAGCTTTCGCGGCTATCAAAATGGATTAAATTGAAACATTATTCTGCGGAAAAGACAATGCGCTTTTATTGTGGCTGAGTGACAGCAAATTTTCCGTCGTTGATTTTGACAAATATGTGTTTTCAAGGAAATGCGTGAGCCATTCGAAAAATTAAGTCGAAATGTGGAAAGAGTACGATGAAAGGTGATTTATCTCTTGGCTTTCACTGCTAACCTGGTTTAAAGCCATTTTGAGTCGATAACAATTTAAGGTTTAAAAGCAGAAATAAGGGGACAAAACAAAAATGTCTTCTGATTTGCGCTTTGAAGAGGATATAGATATTAAAAATTAACGAAAAATGGGCACTGAAGATGGCAAAATGCCCAAACCAAACTTGACAAGGGATGACGTAAAGTCGTTCCAAAGTAAATTAGCTTGCCACGCTCTCGGAACAATCAACCAACACCAACAGATATTTAAATATTCGTTGGGGTTATCAAACCACCGCAACCTGAGTCAGGAAACACGAAAGTAGCTCTGAAAATTTTAATGCTCTGTGGAAACTAATCTCACTACGAGTACGCACTAACTGGACAAGTTCACATAGTACAAAAGACCGCATACGACGATAGTATGATTGGTTATTTATATGCCGAGTTGGGATCCGAAATATTAGAAAATAATTGATACTTGCGTAGCTTCACTTTTATCTATAACACTGTGGAACACTGTGTGAGTTGTTTTAGGTCCTCAACCTAAACAGCTGTGGGAGAGCTAGGATCCGGTCTTAGATTATTCCCCTTTTTGACGGGGTTAATTAATGTTGGCCACCGTGGTCGAGTGTTTAGAGGTGCGCACTACTACTGGATAGGTCCATGGTTCGAATCCTGGTCCCAGCAGCATCGACGATTTTCCTAATAGCGGTCGCCACTCGCCTACCGAACCATGGACCTATCCAGTAGTAGTGCGCACCTCTAAACACTCGACCACGGCCATACTCGGCCATGAAAAAAGCTTCTCATAAAAACCAATTGCCGTTCGGAGGTGGCGTAAGGCTGTATGTGGCTCCCACTTCTGTAAAAACATCAAGACTTACACCACAAATCGGAGGAGAAGCTCGGAGGACACTAATAAATACGTAAAGCGCCCAATGTTTTTTTTTTCATTTATGCCGGACACACTGTACGAACCAATGCAAGTATATCTGAACTTGTAAGACAACTGGGCCTCTACCACCGGCAAAGGCGTGAACCCTCATAAGAAAGAGTTTATTCTTTTCACAAGTAGTTACAAAATCCCTATTTACCACACTCCCTCAGTAGGCGGCTTTTCCGTAACACTCTTTGGCAGGGTAAATTTTTTGGTCTTTTCTGAAAGCCGAGCATCGAGGAAACGGAAAGAAGATGCCAGTTGCCTTATATTATTTCAAAGGGGCCCTCTCGACCAGGGTGGTTTACAAGCTCTATAATACCATAATCAACCAATTTTATCAGCGTCATTCCCCAAAACTCCTTGGGGAATTCGTATGCTGCTACAAAAATAACAAGCACTGCTTAAGGGGCGTTGGCTTCTGAGTTCTCTTCCAGCTATGGGTACTCCGGTATTCTGAGAATCTCTAAGTTTATCCCAGCCCTAACCGTTGGCTGCATACCAATGATAGGTCATACCCACACACACACCCACGTAATTGGAACGACCCAGATTCATATGTGGCAAAGCACATTGACTTCAGCGTCATTCCCCAAAACTCCTTGGGGAATTCGTATGCTGCTACAAAAATAACAACCACTGCTTAAGGGGCGTTGGCTTCTGAGTTCTCTTCCAGCTATGGGTACTCCGGTATTCTGAGAATCTCTAAGTTTATCCCAGCCCTAACCGTTGGCTGCATACCAATGATAGGTCATACACCACACACACACCCACTCAAGAGAGTATTGTACGGGGTGTAGTATCTAGAACTATGGGTTGAAGCTGGATGATAAGCTGGGTCGAGGTGTGTTCTACTAAAAAACTATCCACCAAAGCAGTACAATGGTCAGCATGTAGTCTGAGTGGTGTTTTCTGTACGACAAAAAAAAACAACCAAATTTAGGTTTCTGAGTAACTGAAAGGTTTTCCAAGAAAAGATACTCGAAATAAAGAAAACAACGCACTGAAATCTTAAAACTATAATTGTTTTTAAGGGGGTAAACATATTGCATATACTGGTAGCCAGGCGAAAATGAAGACCCCAGTTACTCGATGATACGTTCTTAAATATTCAGAGAACACCTCACTTCTCTTTCGATTGCAGCAGATTGTTTCGCCTATTTTCACGCTCGTTGGGATTTTAGGCCAAAACGATATCGCAGCAACTGCATGGCCAGTGAGCCGAGTAAGAAAATGATGGACACTATACTCTACTTTTTGACATATGGGCTCTTAGAGAGCTCAACGAAATGCTGGGCGTAAACCTTAGAATGCAAGAAGGATAGATGCTTCTAGCCACATGCTTAACGGCGACGGACTTCTTAAAACTGAAAAATGCATATCTATGTTTATTGATGGGAGTACTAACCGGCCATTTTTCTATCGGAATCCACCTCAAGTCCCTACTGCAACAGCTGTAAGAGAATGATGTGGTGGCATCACCTTAAATGCCAAGCCCTCACTAGCTTACAGTTTAAACACCTTTGGTCTCACTTATTTTCTACTACCAAGGAATTTTCGAGAACAGAAACCTACTACAAATCCTTAGGGGGCGTACGCACTGTAAGCGGAGCCGAGCGTAGCCATTACGAGCTTTCGAATTGCTGTAATTACAAAAGTTTTCATACAGCATGCTTTTTCAGAAGCGTTTTGGAATTGAAAGTAAAGCAGTTTTTTACTTTGAATTTTCTACTTAAAAATCATTAAATAAAAATATATTTTTCGGCAAATCTACGGAAGCAGATCTATCAAATATTTTAGCGAAAAATTTAGAACGAAAAATGACACTGAAGATGGCACAATGCCGAAACCGGTTTGTCTCCAAACCAAAATTGACAAGGGATGACGGAAAATCGTTCCACATTACATCATACTCCTACCCTGTCGGAAACACCAACAACAAAAATGAAAATATTTTAGCCGATTCTTATTGACGATAAGTTTTCCAGTAACTATGCAGCCGGTTGCATGCGAAAATCTCTCCTCCGACTCATTCACTGTGAACGCCTAAAGCCTAGCTTAGCTCCGCCTTGCTTTGCCTGGCGCCGCTCGGTTTATTGTGTGAACGCACCCTTAGCGGTTGCGCCTTCTGCTTTTCCTGTCATGTGAAGACCACTTTAAAAAAAATCTTTATGGATTTTGGTTGGATAAATAATATAGTAATCTACTGAGCTAGCTGGCACCTCTAATGACTCGACGACATTGGTCCCCAAACGATAACATTAATGATAATGACATAGATGACGATAGTGATATCGATAAATATAACAATAAATGTGTACTCGCGACATCGTCTCAATTTCTTCTACCGTTTTCTCAAAAATGAAGTATTTCGGTTGCTACCCTCGTAATCAGTTTATAGCGTGGCATAATTCGCATGGCCGCCCAAATCAATTTGATTTTGTACATTTTGAATTTATACCAAGTATGCGTAGCACTCAAGACTTTAATGAGAGCAAAGTACTTTATTTTACGATATTTTTTAGACTCTTCCCCCGTCTGTTATTAAATCATTTGTATGCACATTTCAAATTTACAGCGCTATCAAAAAAAGGGAAGCTAGTTAACTGCTGAGCCAGTGGTTCATTTTCGTCTCCCAAACGCATTGCGTGGTTTAATGAACCGAGTTTGTGGCTCCCCTCTGACAGTGGCGCAAACATTTTTACAAGTATAGTATTTGTAGGTTCACTTACATTGCAACGAAGTTGTCTGCCACCATATATGCAACACGTGTGAAACCATCACTCCCACACAATCTTCACCCATTCCCCTTTCACACAAAATCACTTGATTATTCTTGCCACCCGAGTGGGAGAAGCAGAGTTGTCCCTGTTCCCTTCATTCGGTGTCTGCCTTTTGCTTTTTATCTGCCGCAAATCCGGTTTATTTGCCATTATTAGCTAAATAAAAAACATATCTATAACATTGAGTGAATTGAGTCTAATAAAATTTCACAGTAAATTCTCTTATTTTTAATTTAATGCATCG
Source organism: Rhagoletis cerasi (assembly GCA_029783565.1). Classification (NCBI taxonomy): domain Eukaryota; kingdom Metazoa; phylum Arthropoda; class Insecta; order Diptera; family Tephritidae; genus Rhagoletis; species Rhagoletis cerasi. The sequence continues at coordinate 12,418 of JAPVRG010254295.1, forward strand.
ACGCACAGCTTCAGGGCATAGAGCACTAAACACAGCAATGAGCATATGAGCACAAATAGGCAGAGGAGGAGGCGGAAAATGGGTAAGCCAAAATGGAGTAGAAGCTTTGTAGCTGCCGAAACCAAAAGAAGCAAGCTGACGTGTGTGACTGTGCTGGTGGGAGGCTTGTTGGGGGCAGAAAAGCCAGTCGAGCACGCCTCCTTCTTTCTCCGTTAAAACTGCTGCTGCTATAAATGTTTCGCAAGTCATTCGCAAATTGCTCGCTGCGCCTTTGCTTTGATTAGGAGCACAGCTGCAAGGAAAAAGGAAGGCGGCGAACTGTTCTTGTTACTTACACGCAAACGAAGCCAGTTAATTTTGCATGAGTTTTTTTGAATTTCGCAAATTCCCTTTTTAATGGTGGCACATACATACATACAAAGAAGTTTATGGATTCGAACTCACTTAGTTGGATGTGCGCCTCTTTCGTCGCCACTGTTTATGTGCGCTTCCGACGCAGCGTGACTTGTGGTAATTGTTGCTTGCCTTAAGCCACAACTCCCAGACATACACAATCGGCATTTATTAAGAATAATTAACTGGAATTTTATGCCAGCATGCTGAAATATCATAACAAACTCGCAATTTTACATACATACTTAAGTATTTCATGTAGATGTACTTGTATTCCTTAACAACATTGACTACTTCGCTGCCATGGTGCCAGTCATTCACTCACTCATTCATTTACTCATTAATGAATTATTGACTTTCGTAAATGACGAAGACAATGGCCGCTGGGTATTATGCGATAAACGTTAGTAAGTTATAGACATTTTATATCTTTCGGGAATGATTGGTAAGTAATAAATTATGCCTTGGTAAATAGTTACTTAGGCATAAGCTTGTTTGTGTAGACAAGTAATCATGAGGGTAATTACGATATTGTTTGAATATTAAGCAAGTTTCGCATCTGTAGTCAATTAAATATTTGTATGCCTTTCTTTCGAAATTTAAGTTAAAAACTTGTAAGTTCTCTTAAAGTAAGTAAAGTTAGTAAGGTTAGACTGGCTAGCCACAAAGTAACTTCGCAGCAAATATAAATCTGTATAGAATACTCAGAACGAACAACTACTGAAATATTCATCTAACCCATTGGACGAGGCGTAACTTTGAAGAACATAACAGTTTTCTTGGCAAATTGGCGCAACTTTTCGCTTTCACTTCTTGTGATTGCCGCCAGATTCATTAGAAAACCTACGCCCAGGAAACAGAGCCACTGAAGCCCACAAAGGGTTAGACATTCACAGCGTTAGTGCTCCACAGTCTCCTCATACGTTTTACATATCCTAAATGGCTTATCATAAAAAAGTCCCAACATAAAGGCATGCGATGCCTCAAACAATCCGCAGCTGTCAGTGCCCCAACTAGAAGCCTAGCGTGCCACAAATTTTTCTTGAAACCCTACAGCCTTACGTTTTTATCCACACTTTTCCTGCCTGCTGGATCATGTGCAGGGCCCTAATGTAAGAAGGACGTGAATGTGAAATTTTGTATGTGAGTGTGTGAAGCTGTTTGTTGCTATTTAAGGCTAAATCGTTTGGACGTATTTCAATGAAATTTGGTAAACAGATGGGCTATAACCTGAACTAACGTGTAGGATATTTTTGATGTGTAAACATCCTTGCTCCCGGCGTATCACGCCATCAATAGCCCTGCAGAAAGTTTTAACGGCTTCTTAACTGTTTAATTTCTAAACTCACCTATGTAGATATGTAACTGAATCGCCTGTGGCTTTGCCGAGCCGTACACAGATGTTTACACAACCAATTTCATGTGCACCTGGTATTCAAGCCTTTTTTTTTAAGAGTTGCCACCTTTCTCAAATTTTAAAATGAATTAATTAGTAATGTAAATAAAATATTCGCAAACTTGGGTGTCAAACGAGAAGGGTTCAAAAACTACTTATTTCCAATTGTTTTTGAATAGGGTGCCAACTATTTAGATATTCACAATCAATTTAATTAACTCGTTGAATGAAATATCGTAATGTGGTCTTAAGAAAGCTTTGATTCGAAAATATTTTTGAAGATGGCTGCCACCTGTTTAGAAATTTAAAAATGACTTAATTCACAAACTAAATTAAATATTTGAATATGGGTGTCAAATGAGAAAGGTTAAGCTTTATTTCTAAAAATTTTTTGTAGAGGGTACCACCT
>JAPVRG010254305.1:0-13230 GCA_029783565.1 Rhagoletis cerasi
AAGACAGTTAAATTGCAATCACATTCATCAAGAAGAGGTAAAATAATTATGTATTACCTTTTTGTAGTTGTTCCTATTCATCACAGCCTTGACAGTATCAGGAATGGAATTCCACAGCCTCACAGCATTGACGAAAAATAGCCTTGACGAGGACAAATAGGAATATTTAGGTATAACCAGATTTTGATGCCTACAAGACTTAGTTAATTTTAATTTATCGTAAAGATATTTCGGTGTTTGGAATTGTATGAGTTTGTACATATATATACAGTTTCTGGCTGCAAGATATTCAAAAATGCTACATCCAAGAATTTTGTTTTTATAGGAAGAGATGTGGTCAAATTTTAATAATGCGGCTTGAATGGAACAAGGCCCTCAGAGCGGAAGTTTACCAATGAATACACACCCAAAAAGTGGCATCTCAATTCCACAAGAAGCTAAATCTTGCTGTTTGTGCATATTACTGCGGATTAAGCCTTCGCAACATAAGGTCTTATCGGCAAAACTGTACGATAATCTAAATCCCTTCATGCACCTAATGATTGGACTTTGATTTTTACAGTGCATCAAATCCTATAAAAGACCTTACACAACAAAGCGACACACACCACCTTTTCGTCGATTTAAAAGCCGCATAAAGAGAAGCTGTCTCTACGAAGCCATGCTTAAAATCGGTATCCTCGCAAAAATAATACAGTTTTACAAGATTGGTCTTATGGCGAACGAGGACAAGACAAAGTAATGCAGGTTGGGAAACAGGTCACAGTTGATAGTTATAATTTTGAAGTAGTTTGAGGGACTTGGTCTTTCTTGGATTTGAAGCGAAGGATAGATCTTGCCAATAGCAGGTACCTTCGACTAGGCGTCCATTTAATTGACGAAGTTTTCGTTGTCGATACAGACCGAAAAACGGCAGTAGCGCCAAATAAGAAGATGAAGGCATTATTTGATACTCTATCTCTAAACAGTACAAGAATAAGCGGAGGTAATGCTTCATATTAGGTTAATATATATATGAACGAGGTCATAGTAACTTTGTGGAAACCCCCATTGCCGGTAAGTTGCCTGGGGAGCGTACCCTTAAGGAGAATCATCCGAACAAGCACCGTCTCGCAGCCTTTTTCCGTACTTGCTTACCATCTTGGATGTTCGATTATTCTCCTTTTTCGAAAATCGGGGTTTGAGTGATTCGGAAATTGGGAAAAAACTTGTTTTATTTTACATATTTTCTATATAGTAATACTTAGTAAGAAATCATGACCAAAATTGCTTTTAAAATAGGAATAGCTTTAATTTAGAAATCAATTAGGCAAAATAAGTTCGTATTATTTTGGATTAAAAGTAAAGTAGAAAAAATTAGTGAAATATTCACACCTAATTTGCTTCACCGAAATTGACAAGATTATATCGTTAAAACAACAGTCAACTCTCGCCCCTTGAACTCCATCATCGGATACCATCCACCACCTATCTCAGAAGCAGAACTCGAGTTGCATAGTGTGGCTCGCGATGCTTCGACACAACTCCATTCTGGATATTTTAGAAGCTTAAACTACTTTGTCTTATTTGAATAAGATGCCCCGACGGCGCTTCACGTGGCACTCACATCAGCTCATCTAACATCCGTCTCCCTACATGCAGTCGATTTATTGATTTAGGCAGAGTTTAATAAGATGCTACCACTAAAACAACAGTGAAATATTTTCGTTCGGTTTTCCTTCTATTTTAAAGTAATTTTCTGAAGTAGGAAATTGTTCAGTACTTATTTAGTTATAAAATTAATAAAAATTTCTAGTTGCATTTTGAATAAATTAAATAAATACTTAGATTTCTTAGATTCCGGTATATAAATACACTAGGTTTATTCTATTGCAAAATTCGGTTCCTCGGTATTCGAAAAATCAAGACTTAAAAAAACCGCCTCAAAATATTAAAAAACCGGTTTGGAAAAACCGAGTCAATCACCCTAGTACCATCACACAAGTCTCCAGTGTCTCCAGTTATGCCATGCTTTCAATGGCCTCATCTGTGGCGGAGGAGACAAACGTTTCGTGCTCTTATCCTGTGAAGGTAGCACAAATAAACTTGAGGAATTCTAAGGACTTAATTACTGCAAGACCGAACTCTAGTGACAGGAATGGGTACCTGTGTGCAGTTTTCAGCAGTTCTGCAATCGCAAGAACTCGCAGGCTGGCGGAGAACTGAAGATTGTCAAAGGCTAATAAAGCCCAAAATCTGAATGCTAATAACAGCTTCAGCTGCTTGGAGAATATCAAGTAGAACCGTCTTAGCATTTCCTCCTAAGCTATCCAGCTTTTGCGATAAAAAGACGTAAATACCTAAACCTCAAAGAAGTTTCTGTAATTTTGTTGTTTCTTGCCCAAGGCAGCTATCCCCTTTTTAAGAGTGCAGTCTTATCCATATGAGAAGCTTTTAAATGTTATGCAATTAAAATTAAAGAATTTTGCGATTTGATACGGTCAGCTATTAGTGTTTATTATCCGCATAGTAAATGTGCAAGTAATTAGCAGAAGTGTGGAAACGCGTGAAACTACAGATAAGCGTAGTTAAGCGCATGCGCAGCATCACTCTCAATAATACGAGTAGATGTATTTTATTGTATGTTCATATAATGTACATACACATGTTTATAGATATATTTTATTTTTAAAAATTTATAACGCTCCACAGCGCACGTACGTGTTATAAATTGCGTGTAATTAAATATCTAATGGCACTCGCAGCTGCTTTTACGAAAGAAGAAACATTTAAAGAAATGCGCTCATCAAAGCCATTCTGCGGTAAAGCTAGACTTGCCTACTAGCGATTAACCAACCATTGGCCACAGGCGGTGGACTAAGCCTATGGATCTCCAGCACTCTAGTGACTACTCAAATTCTTTATTCTACAAAAATTTATTTCTAGCGCTGCTGCTGCCCAATTACATACATATTTATCTCAGCGTCTCCCAGCTCTTCGCATAGCTTCTCTTCTTCACCGCTCCAAGACTACGTCAAATGTCGAGAAAAATCAATTTAGCAAATGCAGTGAAATCACGGCCGCCATCGCCGCGGTATGCAGATGATTTATTGTCTTTGTGCGCGTTCCATAAGCTTCTTCTGCTCCTCCCTTCACCGGAATGTAGGAGAGTACTAGGCACATACATACATACATATTTAAGTAAGAATCTAAGTGGTGCGCGTAAATGTAGACAAATTATGGTGTAAAATTGTAACTTTGTCTATGCGAGGCGAGTAAGCGCAATCTGCGGCGTGAGAAACTCCATTTGTTGCGGTTTCATTTTTCATTCAGTTGTTGGTTAGGTGTTGGTTTTGGTGATGATGGTGGTGGTGCTGGTGCTGGTGCGGGAGCTGGTGGAGTCATTTGCCGCCACAGCACAGCCGTTGTTATAGTTTTACTCTCATCTTCCATTTTTTACAAATACATGCATACATAAATATATAATTTTTGTGGTTTTATTTGTCTAGAAATTAGATCCTTTCCATCAACAAACGACAGAGCACATCATCTATTCCATTATGTACAAATGTATATTTACGATATTGTGCTGCAGCTCATTGGTTTTGTATTGCAACAAACAGCGCGGTAGGAGCGGAGCAACAATTGCATGCCTGTTGGAGGTTTTCGTAAAAATTTCATAAACATTCAGTTTGCGTGTATGTGTGAACAGAGCAGGCTCCCCATTACAGCATTGCGTTGCTATCGAGTATTCACAGGGAGTCATATAGTCGTTTTAGTCGCGCTTGTCTTTGGCAGCTGCAAGTTGCGCATGCGTAAACATTTGGAGCATTGAAAATTTTAAATTATTTACGCGTAGGCTATAGAGTTGCCATTGGCTTGCAATAGCTTGTCGAAAGAAGCATTTTAGTTTTTTCATTTTTGAGATTTTTTAGTAAATAATAAATAGATTATCCGACGTATAACCAGCTACAGTGCAAATCATTTACAGTTTTCTTTCCCTGTTCAAACAAAATGTGATTTGGAAAGGGGATGATTTCTCAAACACTGTAGCAAATTTCTCGAATATACTCTACCAAAAATTATTACCACAAGATGATTTACTAGCACACCCTAATCTCAAACTTTTCATCACACACGCCGGCAAAGGGGGCATGTGGTGGAGTCTAACTATATACAATGGCGTGCCTATGGTAGCTATGCCAAAATTTGCCGATCAGCCGAGAAATGCAGAAAAAATGTTCTGCTCTGGTTATGGCCTGCAGGTTGATATTTCAAATTTGAAGGAGGGGACTTTCATGGAAGCCATTTCATTTCATTAATAATAAAAGATATCGGAATAATGTACCCTCATTTTCGAAGCTTTACCGCGACCGGCCCTTGAGTGTTAGGGCGAACGTTCTCTACTGGGTTAAATATGTATTGCGCCATAGTGTTGCCGCTTGGGTTGTCAGATACAAATCGGCCTGGATATTGGGGAAAAATGCTGAATTTTTTTGGTTTAGCTGAACATCGAACTGATTCAAAAATTCAACATACATACATATGTATGTACATTAGGATGGTCCAAAAATGCACAGAAAAGCCAACTTTTTTGAAATTTCTTGGAAAATAAGGAGAAATCGGTTAATGTTTAACCGTGCCGCCGACGCTTTGAAGTTTCCAATATATTTTAAATGGGGGAAATACATTTTTTCGTAGAATTGCTGTAAAATCTGTAAAAATAAATATTTTTTGATCGAATCTTCAGAAATCTTCCAAACAATCATAGAACTAAGATGCAAATTTAACTCGACAATTTTATTCACTCTTTTTTAAAACATACGTGATGTGGTTGCGAACACAACTAATTTTTGTAAATAAGAGCTGAGACTATCGGTTATGAGAAAGTAGTAAGTCAAATTTTAAAGTTAAATTTGCACTATAATTTTATTGTATGAAGATTTCTGAAGGGTAATATTTTTTTCGATCGAAAAGTATTTATTTTTAACGATTTCATAGCGATTCTACGAAAAAATGTATTTTCTCCATACAAAATATATGGAAAATTCAAAGCAGAGGTGGTACGAGTAGATGTTAACCGATTTCAAAATAAAAAAATCGGGTCACCTTATTTTCGACATTCTTCAGTTCTGGGGGATGGCTGTGTGAAATTTCTTTTGAACACCCTAATGTACATACCAGGGGCCGTAACGGTTATGATCTTTATAATAAAAATCATAATTTAACCGTTAAAATTTGATTTATATTTTTTCGATAAGATTTAATCGTTATTTTATGATTTATATTTTTATTTTTTTCAATCAAAAAATAATCGTTATTTTGGATTTTTATTTTTTCGATCATACAAGATTTAAAGCGGTCATAAAAAAGCTGTCTCCGTTATAACGGTTAAAAATGATCGAAGAAATAAAAATTCAAAATAACGATTATTTTTTGATCGAAAAAAATAAAAATCAAAAATAACGATTATTTTTTAATCGAAAAAATAAAAATCAAAAGTAACGATTATTTTTTGATGGAAAAAATAAAAATCATAAAATAACGATTATTTTTTGATCGGAAAATAAAAATAATGATATTTAACGATTATTTTCGGTCCCTGGTACATACATATCGTCGCCATCAGTGCAATGTGAAAATTTTATATTTATATTAGCAAAAGTTTAATGATTTTTGGTGAGATTTAGTTTACTGACATTAGGGTGGTATGTTAGGGTGGTCAGCACTGATATATGGTGGGTAAGTACTAGAACGCGGTACTTGAGGTCAATGAGCTTTCGAACAAAAATAAAAATTGTCTCATCGAGACAAGAACATCGGGGTATCATACTTTAGGATCCGACTGTAAATACCGAAAATATGACGAAAAATGTAAAAAGGCGACAACTAGTTTTGGCAAAAAAATTTTTTTTTTTTTTCGAAATTGTTTGTCTAAAATACCTTAGACTCAGGGGCGTACGGCGAACTTTTTCTACGGTCTACTCAATACATACATGTTTGAGTTTCTTTGTGATTAAACCGAAATTTCTGAACAAATATCTGAAAATAGGAACACCGGACAAAAGACTAAAACATGAACAGCTCACACCTTAACATAGAAAGGCTCTAACTAACTTTTTTGTTCCTTTACAGAGTAGATATAAAACTTTATAAAAACTAAAGACCTTCAGTTGCGGTTTTTTTTGTTACACTGATTTTAAATAAATACAGAAACTAACTTTTGAAGTAGTAAATAGTTGATTTTAAATTCGATTAAGTCTTTAGTGAGTAATCTACCGACTTTTATACAGAGCTGAACTTCGAAAGGAAATGAGTTAGGGCCTTTAAGTATTAAGGTAACGACATGTATGTATTTCAAAAATACACCAAAGGCAATCTTGACAGAAAACATAACCTCAAAAATGCCAACGATAAAGTGTCAAATGTCCAAAGGAATTCCAAGGCTACAAAGGCTTGTGGCTTTCTGCCACGATAGTGAAGCTGTGCTGCAAAAGGCTTGGGTTGAAGGCAGTCACATTAAATTACAAATGCGGTGGGCAAAGAAAAATCGAAATAAAAAAAACAACAAAAGCAATAAACTAAATTGCATCTAGCGCTAGACTTACTATGGTCGGGCGGCCAAACGCATAATACCACAATTTGCAGCTTTTGCTGCTTCTTTATTGCTACTGCAATTGCTGCGCGCATATCCAATAGGCTGGCTTGCTGGCTGGCTGCCCGCCCGACCTGTTGCACTACGCAACGCCAGGAGCATAACTCAACCGCTGTTGCCAGCAGTCGGCAGTCAGCTGCCACAACAATCACGTCCCCAGATGCAGGCTCTCTAAATATATACATAAAGTATGTATGTTTGTATGTATACATGTATGTATGTACGTATGTTTGCAGTTTAGCTTGGCTGCCTTGCTGATAGACTAACTGCCTCGTCGATTGGTAAGCGCGCGCGTGTTTGGATCTACGCATGCGTTGAATTATGCAGCTGTGCTGGCAGCACAAGACGTGGATGGCCAACAGGAGTATGCAGTTGGTGATGAAGTGGAGTGTGTAAGACGCAGCGCAGCTTGAATTACGAACAATTGCTGCTGTGCTAGTGCATTGTCGGCCAGTTGGCAAGCAGCAATTGCTATCGATCTCGACTACTGTTGCCTCAGCTTCAACAACTGCCAGCCAACGAGTGCATTGGCAGCAGAGTGATTTGATTTGTAAGCGACCAACGTGAGAACTAATAAATGTGTTTTTGATTTGTTGACTCCTCACCGCAAAGTAGGAAGATACAAAGTGTAAAAAATACAAGTTGCAACAAAATTGACTGCCAGACAACTGACCCCACCGAGGAGGCTGAGACTAGTTTTTAACTAGGCGGTATAATTTACTTGCGTACGCATTTGATATTTTCGCAGTGGCTGTGGTGGCTTTGGACCACATTTACGTACATACATATGTACATCCAGATTTGATTTTTGACCGCATTTATATCGCTTGCAGTACGTCAGCTACCAACCAAGAAGAAACGCATAAAATGTTGATTGAAAAAAAGAAAAACCGCACGTCAGCTTTCAAAGGCGGCGGATCACCACCACCACTTCAGCGATCGTTGGGTGATCGCGCAAGCTATCGATCGATCGCACCAAAGATTAGTGTGGCTAAGCAATGGCGCGCTGAAATGCTACATTAGGCGAGCATATTGGGAAATTAACAATAAATTTTATGTTGCAAACATACATATTTACTGCATACAGCACATCGATTTGTATTGATCGGTAAGTGATCGCGCTACTACAAAAACAACTAAACCTGTAGTTGAAATAGACTGCAGCGATTTAGTGCGGCCGGCCAGCCGACAGTCAGTCATTCAGCTTTATTCTGTTAGCGTTTGTTGCACAGTTGCATTTTATGCACAAAATAGGATTTGAAATACTACTGGCGCAATGAGCTCAGCAAATGCCTGCACATGCAGATTTATGAATCCACGTATGAGTGGCACAAATGGCCCGAATTAAATCGAAATAAAAGCTCACAAATAATAAATTGTGCACAATAAATGACCCAAACGACTGACTGGATTAGTTGCGCGATGCATGGCAAGCGAAGATGGATAGCTGCTGCTGCCGTCTGAGCGCTTGCGACGGACGAGCTTTCGGTTTGCCACACATTCGCTGGCTGGAAATTTGGTGCATGCAGCATGCCACAAAGTTGTGGTCGATGATTTGCTTATGGAAATTGAAAGTCTACTAACTGACTGGCTGGCTTTACGTAGTAATCAAAATCGATTTTCACTGCATTTTATGATGTCGATATGACTCAGGATTTATTGATTTTGCGAGGCTATAATTTTTATATTGTAGTGCATTGTTTGTTTTTTTCTTTTATTTCGTTCCTTATGAGCTTAAACGCCAAATTTGCATGAGAAATGCGAGCGGCATGGCGCTTTTTAATTTTTAAATTTTTTTAATTTTTTATTACACATATGTACATTAGGGTGGTCCTTAAATGTATGAAGCACATTTTCGCATCAATTTTCCTAAACCTCAACCCCTACATCGATGCCAATATAGTCAAAGATATCACACATAAATTTTGGTCCCGATTGAAGACCTTTTAGGCGTGTCGCACAGGGGTTAAAGTTCAGATTCCTCTATGGAGACTCAAAAAATTAAAATAAATTTTTTTTTATCTAATACCCAAAATCGATCCTACTAACGTCGAGGATATCAGATATAAATTTTGGTCCCCATTGGAGTCGGTTAAGGCGTGTCGCACAGGCGTCAAAATTCAGATTCCTGTACGGTGAGTCTCCATAGTGGAATCTGAACTTTGACCCCTGTGCGACACGCCTAAACGGCCTCCAATCGGGACCAAAATTTACTATATATGGCATCTTTGACCGTGGTATTACCGATTGAGGGGATGAGACTTAAAATTTCATTTTTTAAGGACCACCCTAATGTACATACATGCACTTTTCTGCGATGCAACTTAGGTTGAGAACATAGTGGAGCGGCCCGTTGACGGTACGAGCGATGATTAAAGCAGAAACAAAAGCGTCTAGTTAACAGTCATTTTTTTGCATATTTTGTAAAAAAAATAACTTAAAACTTTTCGAGCATTGAGTGATAAATGCGATGAAAACTGAATCCTTCTGTCTTGACGTGCGACTCGATTTTTTGTTCTTTACTTTATTAGTCGCTTACACTTCGTTCTTGCCATCGCTTCACTAATATTTTCAGCCTCAGAAAAATCGCTTATGTAGTAAATGTTTTCTAGCTTCTTAATTCGGAAAGAAAGAAAAATAAAAAAGGTGTAAATGAATATAAACTTTGTATTTTTACTGTTTATTGGCTTATGAATCGAAAAATTCTGCCTTTGACATACTTTCACTGCTTTTTGATTTAATAGGTATGAAAATTTTAATGGTGGGAGCCACAACTTTCTTATTTGCAAGTTTTTAGTGTCAATATTTTTTTACTACTTAATTTATTGAATTAATATCTACATACATATGTACATATCTATGTACATTTTGGTTTTTAGGTATTGTGATTTTTGATATGATAAATGGAATCTCCACGGAAGGAAATTTTTCTTATAGACTCAATAAAATTTAGAGGAGTTTGATATCGCTGCTGTGGATGGTGAGAGGAGAGAATGGTTTGCTAAAAAAGAATTAAATCTTCTAGAATGAATCATTATGTGAGAGCTGATACTTCGTTTTATTAAATTCAGACCAACAATTAATCGAGTAGACACATTTTTTAATTAAAACTCCGCTTTTTGCTGATCACTCACACTCAGCTGCTCGATTAAGTGCAATTCACACTGTATCACTTTTGATGATCATCCAAAGTGTATCACTTGGAGCGAAATCATCCAGAATGAATCATTCTGTTTACATTTTTTCATTCAGTTTTCCAGCTAAATTTTCGCTTTCGCTGTTTTTTACGAGTATTTCGTGGTAAAAGATAACAGAATGTTCCGGTTGATATGGAAAGAAGGAATTCTATGCGAAGGCATTAACCCGATTTCACGTAGGATAATACATGAACTGGAGGTAACTACATCTGCGTTGGTGGGTGAAATCGTGGTTTACAAGCAGAGAAAGTCTGAGAGTTTCGTCGATGCTGTTAAAAGAATTGACAGAAGAGGGTCCTGAGATGTGCAGGAATCATCTTCCCTTTGGGAAGGGGCATTCAAATTCATAAAACGATTTACAGAAACTTTGAAGCAATTGTAGCGATAGGCAAGTCTAACTGTTAATAAAGTGCAATCCAGGGCGTCTACTCTGTATTGCGATTCGAAAGGCAAATCATTCTATCAGTTACTTGACACTATGAATTCGTATTAGTCCGTGTCGCCTTTTGAATCGCATTGGCTTTCGAATCGCAATACAGAGTAGACCCCCTGAGGTATAATTGGCATATATATTTCAGCGAATTAGACTATCACATCTTATATTGGAATAGTCATAGTGGTTTGATTTTTAATGCGATTTTTCTCGCTGCCCCAATAGCAAAAACTGGAAAAGTAGCGTCAGCAACAGGTGTGAGATTGGTCTTAGGCTGCTCCGCTTGAGACGTATTAACAGCTTTTAACGAAGAAAACTGCAACATGAAACTGGCAGCTGTTTTGAATCTGTTTAAATAACCAATTAACCGGGAAATACAGCACTTAAGAAAATTGTTCAAAAAGGTGTGAACGTACGTATGCACATATGACCTGTGTTTTATAATAAAATCTTAATGCCTTCCAACTCCCAGCACAACCAGGTAGTACTCGTCATCCAATATCCAGCAAAATATACCCATATTCATGATCTTACACTTCGGAAATTTACTCCTACTTGGCAAGAAGTTTCAAACGCGCGTTTCTCCTTCCCAATGCAGGTCACGTTTCCAGCTGTTATTGTGTGTTGGCGAAGGTGGATGTCGGCTGCAAGAACAGGTAAATTTTTGTGCACAACCCCGGCAGGAAAAAACCTGAATGAATGGGACAATCTTTAATTTAAAATGAGAATGTTGCTTCTACAAATAAGTATATAGAAGTTGAGAGAAAATTTTCTTCTTTTTATAAGAAAATCTTGTCAAGCTGCGATCAAAATTCAATTGAGGAGAAAGTCATTCAAAAACAACGAAATTTCCTACAAGCTACTCATATGGCATTTCTGTGCTTCTGCTTACTCAAGCAAACAATTTACCATTTAAAAAACATAACCGACTTCAGAAAAGGAGGAGGTTATCAATTCGTCGTAATATTATTTTTATGTTTTTTACCGGATAACTTTGGACCACGGTAACCCTTTGCGATATATATTTTTATATCAAAGGTGGTCCCAAGCTAATTGGGTTCAGTTTCGATGAATGGACCATGAAGAAATTAACGGTATCCTAAATTTTTATATGAAAATTAAAGTCGGTTGTTTTTTTTGCTTAAAAATCACTTGTAATTTACTGACTGTGTGAGTAGTCGGTGAATGAAGGAAAATTAAAAAACAAAAACAAACAACAAAAAATCTTAGGAGGAGTATGAATCGTTAAACCTACAACTATTCATGTACGTATATGTACTAAATCGTGAATGTGCAGGTCGCACAGCGAGGCGACGAACCAGCGAGCTTGATTGGCTGATTGAGACTTACTGACTACCTGACCGACGATCGTACGAGTATAACTGGCTGGCAGTCCCTGTAGCGCAATAATCACACGTTTGGTTATTATTTTAATTTTTTTTTTTTTTGTGTGACTACTTTTTCTGATTTTGATTTAGTCTTTTGGGAGCCCCAATTACCAATGCATTTTCGTATTTATTTCTGCACTATTGTTTCGGTTTTATTGCTTTGTTGAGGCAAGCAAATGCCAGCGGTACGCCAACGCATGCGCAAATGGTCATATACTTAGTACAAAAATAAACTACACAACAAAAATGCGCAGATAAAAATAGGCAACCGGCAATGGCAACGTGTTGTTTGTATAAATGTATGAGCATGCATAAATGCAAGTATGCCTCCCACTGCTGCAACAGACAAAATACCAATAGCAACAACTACATATTGTAAGCCACCACAACACTCGCTGAGTGTGCGCAATTAATCTAGCTAGTAATTCACAGCTGGTCTGCTGTGCGGCGTCACTGCAACTTGCGCAGCGCATGCGCATAATCGCCGGTGTGTTTGCTTGCATACTTACAACAATTACAATTATCATAAATAATTTTGGTGAGTTTATTGAAATTGTGCGCTTTTAATGTTTTTTTTTTTTGTTTTTTTTTATGAGATTTTTTTCTTGGGTTTTCCTGCTTCGAGCACTTTTAATCAACATTTTGTTTTTATGTTCCACAGTTTCATATATTTATTTCGCGTTTCATGTGAATTTATGATTTTGCCATAATATCGCTTCATCAGCGTTGATTGTGGTGGTTTGGTAGGCGAGTATTTCACTTAGCCAATTTTAATGCATGAAAGCGCGCTTCACATACACAGTGACACTTATTGTAAGCATATGCTTGAACAAACTTGCGTACTTATCAATAAATATTTGTACATACATAAATAAAAATCAGGTATTTATGACACCAGCTTGAGTGCATTTAAATGATGTCCGCTACATTGGAGCGCCGCGAGCGCCGCGCCGTTCTGTTGCTGATTGCTGCGCCTGCGCTATTTCCTTCATATTAAAATGTGTGAAGTTATACACAACAGTGCTGCCTGCGGTCGTTGCACAAGCCATAACTGAGCGTACGAACGTGCGTGCCTTCACATTTTTATTAAGCTTTTAAGTGGCACCTGAGAAAGGCAACAGGTTGGCTGCATATGAGCCAGTTAATAATGTTGCTTGTTTCCAGTTTAAATGCTCGTATATTCATATTTTAAAAACTCATTCTTGCCCATGTTATCGGTGATATCGCAAAAATTTATAGTAGCTGCAGTAAATGATATCAAAAGTTATACGCTACCACTTTCGCAGTGAAAGGCAGTTAATAGGCCATAAATATTATTTTGCATCATATTTTAAGCAAGCTATTAAAATTGAGAGGAGTAATAAAAACTTGTAACTTGATTTAAAACTTTTTTCACAAATAAAGGCAGTTTTTTTGGGGGTTCCATTTTCCGGTAGAGATTGAACGGTCAAAAATCATCCAGATGTGGCAATGCCATTGTCAATTGTGCTCAGTGCGGTTTGCCATTTCATCATGAATAGACTAACGCCAGAACAACGCTTGGAAATTGTGCAAATTTATTTTGAAAATCATGGTTCA
>JAPVRG010254314.1:0-18717 GCA_029783565.1 Rhagoletis cerasi
GCGGCTAGTGACGTGCGGCGGCGGTGGCGTCAACGATAGGCGACAAACTTCACTCCACATTTTCATCCTCAGCTGATTGACAGCCAACCACTGGGCCGGCAAGTGCTTGGCTGCATGTCAGTGGCATATTTCCGCACCGCGCCGGATGAGCGCTTTTAAAAACAATCTTAATATTAGCGGCAGTTACATTGTTGCAACCCAGTGCCATATGCATACATACATACATACATATACTTTAAATTGCATAAATGCACACTTCACGCGCAGTTTCTTTGTTGTCGGTTGCATTTAATAGCGCCGAAGATGAATTGCACCCGTTAATTTCGACGAAATGTACACGAAAAATTCAGCCTTAAGCATAAATATTAAATTTTAATGTTTGTGTATGTTAATATTTCGGATGTTCGCTTGGTAGTTGAATAAATAAATTTTATTTTTCATCTGTGACTGTCACGCGAAATTCAGCGAAAAGTGATGGCAATAAAATTACGCACAATAACGACTTGCAGCGCAATATTCGCAGCAAGTTTTGGTGTGTTTGTGTGAAGTCACAGCTGTCTGCTTTCGCACATTTTCGGCGGCATCAAAGTTAATGAGAAAGCTGATACTTTTCAATTAAAAGGTGTTTTTTTTGTTTGCATATCAGTTGCTTATGAATAATTGTGATTAAATTTACTGCACAACGGCTGTCCGTGGTCATTATATTTTGTCAATGAATTGAGTTATGTTTTTAAGGCTTGTGAAAAAGGTGGTGGAAAAATTTTATGAATTCCACCTTATATGAGACGGCAAACACTAAAACACTTTTACTTTCACTGCATTTCGCTGAACAAGAACCTCAGCAGGCCTAATTTCTGTTAGTTAGCAAAGAAAAAATTTGCGCTAAAGTTTTCTTGCTGTTATACTTTTCCTAAGGACTGATGTGTTGAGAACCTTTAAATGTATGTACTGATTGCTCGTTTGCTAGAAGAAGATCATAATTCAAATAAAAAAAAAACAAATTTGTGAAGTGCACGCCCAGTAGAAATGAAACCTTCTTAAAATTAAATTACGAGAGAATGAGACGAGTGCAGTGACAGGAGTGGAATAATTATATGGTTTCTTTATTGTAATGTTGGTACCAAGTTAATATGATTTTTAATTTTTATTCATTTTATTATTATTTAGACTCCAGGTATTTAATTTCTACAAAAGAGACTAGTAGCTTATGGTAACTAAAATATGAAATAAGTGCTTTAGTTTCGATATGATCAATATATCTTTGAAATACAGCATTAATTGCTGCAGAGCTTTAACTCGAGGAACTCAATCAAAGGGAGCGCTGCATCCGACGCGAAATTCACATAAAAATCCCCACTTAAAATCATTGGAATTTTATCGTAATATCCGTAGGCTCCGTGCTAGTTCTTGCGTGTATCTTATTTAATTATCGTGGGTGAATTCAATAATTTTATTTATTGTTTGACTGCGGTAGATATGAATTGCCGCAATTTTAATTGTTTTGTCATGGTCCAATCTGCTTTCACAAGCACATACATACATATTTTTTCCACCTTAGAAATCTAAACAGACATTGATTCAAGTTGTTGTGCATTGAGTTCAAAGATGTTAGGTATTTCAAATGTAAGTATTTCAAATACAAATACAAAATACAAAATTTTTTTTTACAAGAACATTTTGTATTTGTATTTTCAATACTTTTTTAAGTAGTATTTGAATTTCGTATTCTAAACTACTTTTTCTATTCCTCATTATTCGTCATAACATAAAGTTTTCCTTTACGACACTGTCATTAATTTTATTGACATTTGCTAATTCTCTTATTCGGAATACCAAAAATGTAAGTAGGTCATGCAAAACGCAACACGAAAATTGGTGCAGGACGCAGCCGCAATTTGGAAAATTTTTTTTTTGTAACGGTGTTGTACATTTTCTTCTATACAAAGCTTGTTCGATGATTTTGTTATATACCTTTAACAAAAAAAAAAAATTCCAAAAATTAAACGAGCATTAAAATTGAAGGCTCTACAAAACTGTATATTCAAAATCTTTCTAAGAATCTAATCGAAAAGCTTGAAATTTTTATGAAAGTCTGTTGAATTTTTTATTTTGTTACAGAATAAACTATATTTTTGTAAAAAATAAAAAAATTAAATAACAAAAAAATTTGTTTTTAATATCTGTCAATATGTGCTGCACTGATAATTTGGCACGGGGTGTAGATGTACATGTGATTTCAAATGTATTTTCAAATGTTTTTTTTACTTGCAAAATACATATTTTGTATTTTGTATTTAAATATTTTTTCTAACAGTATTTTGTATTTGTATTTCAAATGCTTTTATTGTAAAGTATTTGCATTTTGTATTTAAATATCTACTATTTTACAATCTTGCTGTTTTAGTGAACACTTACTCATTAAACAAAGTAGGGAGCCAAACGATCATTTAATGCCTGCTGCTTTGTATTCTGGATTAAGTTTGATGATTACAGACCTTAGAAAATTATCTGTTTCTGAAATCTTCAATTTAGCGCTTAAAGAAAAGATTATAGCAGTTACTTCTGAATTAATGGATGCTCTACCACGCAAATACACAAGAAATGTGTTCGTTCGATATCAGCGATGTAAATTCTACACAATTTAAGCAGACTAATTTGTGAAAATTGGTTGTAAAGGAAAACACGAAAAAGCAACAAGGTTTTGCCGGGTGCGCTTAGCTCAGCGGTTAGTACGCTAGTTTTGCACTTCGAGCGACGAACGTTCGACTGCCGCTAAAGTAAAGAAAGAATATCTAATAAGGAGATGTGGTGATTTCCAAAATAGCAGCTATCACCTCTAACGTTTAGACTTTGTTGTCCTTTCCAAGTTTTCCAACAACAAATAATGGTTCGAAACTTCATACAATTGTTGAAAGAAGTAATGCATTTTGTATTTACTAGGAGTGTCAGGTATGTCGAAATTCGAACGTTTGTTTAGTTTTGTATGAGCCTTTGAGATGTTTTAAAACTTAATCGACATTATCGAATTACTCGATAATATTCGTTATATATTCACGAATTTTGATCGATATCTACAAAATAAGTTCTGAAATTCCTTTTTATGATAGATTTCCATAACTGTGAGTTTGCAGGACTCGATATCTCATTATACATCGAAAACTCGATAAACTTTGAATAACTCTATAAATTTCGATAACTTAATAAATTTTGATAGCTCCATAAATTTCGACATCTATCGACAAATCTTCGCCCTAGGAATTTCGATAACTCGATATCATTTCAAAAACCTCGATTCGATAAATCGACAAATTTCGATAAATCAATAAATATTGATAACTCGATAAGTTGAAAGAACTCGGTAAATTTCAGTAAATTGAAAAATTTCGATAATTCGATAGGTTTTCATAGCTCTATAACCAGTGGTGAATTTCGACAACTAAGTATCTTTGTCTCGATAAATTACGCTAACTCAATAGACATTGATCAATTTGAATAACTCGATACATTGCGATAACACAATTTCGATGACTATAAACTACGAAGACTCGATAAATCTCGATAACTTGATAACTTTCGATGACATAATTTTTGATGACTGGATGTATTCCAATTCTTATCGAAAAATTTCAATAAATTTTCTTACCCTTTCTCGTGATTTGCTTTAGTGTCCATTTAAAAAATATTTAGTAGCCACTACATTCCCTTTTCTATTTTTGATATTTATTTTGGCTCTAAAACCATTTATCGGTGCGGACCGAACCTGATCTTGTTTAGTTTCTTTTCGTTGAATTAAAATGTGCTTTATTTTACTTATTCATTAAATTGATATGAATGAATAAATCGAAAATTTAATGTTTCAACTTAAAGCCAAACACTCTGCTCTTGGAAGAAACCCCATCTTCGAGACAAAGAAGAATTTTCTTTGCATCTATCTTACTTAAAACCTCGATATTTTCTGCCAATTGAGTAATTTTTCCTACAAAAGAATAAAAACCTACATAAATTAAACATTTTTTCCACAAAAAAGTCGATTTTCCTACTTTTTAGTGTGCTTAATTCTTGATTATTAAAAAAATCAAGTGATTTTTGTTTGAAAGATGGGGAGTGGGCTATCTAAAATCACCGTAACTCACTATGGAGGGAGGGGGTGTCAAAATATGTAGAAAAATGTATCATGTGATATTTGGACGCCCCCTATACAAAATCTATGGCAAATAATTTTTTCCAGTATTTCTTATTTTTAGGAAATTTTTTTTATTTTCTCGCGCCAAAAAATTTCCTTGGGTAGAGACGAACGTAGCAAAGAAGACAGCTCCCAAAGAACGATCTTTTCTAGAGTTACGCTCGGTCTCATTACGTACAAAGTTACATATCATCCACATTTTCTCACTGGCAATTACTTTTTTATGCTTAGGAAGAGTTCAAAGATTTTCTGGGAGTTGACGCAACTGTCACAAGCGTTGATTGCTTCGTAGATTTGCGCAGATAAACGCAAGCATACCCATGTAAGTATTTATATGCACATAGGATGTGTAATCTTCAAAGCAATTGCTGTGTTAGCATTGCATAGCAACAATAGCTGCTGCCACTGCTGCTGCTGCTGCTGCTGCTGCTCCCATCATATCGGCCAATCACTTAGCGCCCAACCCACGTAACTAAATTGTTAAGTCTACAAGCGTTTCCAATGAAGCGCACAATGAGATGAAATTTGAAAATAAATTAGCGGCAGCAGCAATATAAGTTTGTGCAACAAAGCAACAATGCGAGTGATGCGCATGCGTACCAACAGGCATGTGAATATTTGCGTGCACAAGCAATTAGCCGCAGCGAGGCGACCTCAACAGTAAAAGGTGCACACATGCGGGTGTTTCAGAAGCAACAATTACAGTTGCCGGTGCTGTGTTGCTGCTGTAGTTGCTGTTGCTGGAGTGCAACTTTCATTCAGCTGAGAATGCCAACTGAAGATGCATAGCTAGCCAAATATGTACATATATATGTTTGTATGTGTGTGTTTGAATAGAGCTGACATTTGCGTGTGCGCGCGGGTGCAACCTCACTGTGGCACGATATAAATTGCAAGCGATAATGAACTAATGTTGCATGCAACGCAACTGCAGTTCATCTATTTGCGCGCATTTCTGTTTTAATGTTTTATTTTTTGTGTGTGTTTTTGTTGTTGATTTATCTGAGTGCGGTATATATGGGTGTGCGTGCGCATTGTGAGTGATGGTATTGCCACAATTGTTGCTACCATGACAGTTATATGCGCAGCGGCAGCCACACTGGCACATCCCTCTCAAGCATTCAACTAAAAAATGCATTCAGTTAGGCTGACCTCAACTATTCAATGTCACTTGTCGGTCAAAAAGTGCACACAAAAATTCCAGCCAGCCCGCGCTGCGAGGTCACATTTTTTCGTGCGTTGCATGTCAAAGCTCTACATGCATTAGATAAATTACTTTAGGCAACCGCTTTGCATTGCAAAAAATTTCTTGGAAATGTCTTCATTAGAGTTGCAACGCCTTTGCGGCCGTTATTCGTATACACCTACAAAGCTAGTCGCAGAGAAACATACTTATTTGTAATGTATGACATAAGTATGTATATGCGCTTGTAAATGTTTGCTGTGACTTTTACGTTGCAGTTAGTTAGTAGCAATTTTATGTTGTGGCAGCAACAATCACTTTGTCATAACTGAAACTTGGTCATTCTGTCATTATTTCATTTTATTTCATTTTGTTTTTTGTTTGAGCATCTGCAGTTCAAGAACTTGTATAACCCGTATTTGTATTACGTTAATTACTTTTGTAGAGGCTTTTAAGTTGCATTTGCTGTAAGATTTTCACGTATTCATATGTACATATGTGCGCATTACGGTTTCTATGGCTTTTATGTTGCTCATCTGTCAATTATTGCATCTGTGCAATTAAGCACCAGCAATAGGGGCGCCTTAAAATGCACACAATTACGCAAGAACCCATTGGTTAAGACTGGAGTTGAGATGGTTCATCGAA
Source organism: Rhagoletis cerasi (assembly GCA_029783565.1). NCBI lineage: Eukaryota > Metazoa > Arthropoda > Insecta > Diptera > Tephritidae > Rhagoletis > Rhagoletis cerasi. The sequence continues at coordinate 6,015 of JAPVRG010254314.1, forward strand.
GCCAAGCAGCTAACGTGCTCTAGAAAGACAGTAGTTATATTATTCGACTGCAGACTTATTCCAAATCAATTATTTATGTCTTTTTTCCCTATTGTGGACCTCTTTACATATCGTTACCCTAATATAGAAAGACCCTAACTTATTTTCATTTGGTCACATTTATCCAAAAGCGTTCAGATGACTCACAATCCATCTAATAGTATAAGAAAACCAAATACTACAGCACTAGATTAACTATTGTGTTTAAAAAAATTCAGTGTTTCGACGGAATTTGGAACTGGAGAACTCTACTTCTTATTAAACTTTCAAACTGTATTTGAGTTGGGGCTTTTGGGAGTTAGGACCTTTCTATATTAAGGTAACGATATGTATATGTAGGCATGCGATCCATACCTTTACTATTTGCTAGATTTTACATAAGAAAGTAACCTGCTATAGCTTATTTCCAACTGTTAAGAAAACTGTCAAGAAAAAAATTGCCATTATTTCGTGTGTGTGAGTAGTAATGTCCAAGGAATTTTGACAACTGATATTTCACAGCCTGCTGTCTCACTCTTTCCTCACGAAATAATTTTTGTTGCAAAAAAGGGTTGCCTTGTGCTCTTTGTTGACAAAAAACTTTAGAAAACCGTAATAGAAAGCGTATTTCTTAAGCACTGCATACTGTCTTAAGGAAATTTGATACAAGAAAATGTCTTCGCCATTTATTGAGCGTTTTTTACGGAGTTTTAAATTTTCTTGAGAGCAGGATACTAAGCTTATGCTGTGTTTGATTTTCTCATTGAAAAGGGTTCAACTTTGTTTAAAAATGTTAATATTTCTCAAACTGTTTCTTCGTGTTAAAGTATAAACAGAACCAATTCGCTGAGAGAATTTCGTCGGGCGGAGCGATGCCATTCGCTGCAACATTTCGCCCAGTACAACAGAACCGAAACGAAATTCGCATCAGCGGATTGACAAATAAAAAACATAAAAATACAAAAGCGAAAAGATGAATACTCAAATTGTGCTATTCTTCTCCTTCTTGATAATTATCTGCTCGAAAAGTAGAGAAAAAAAGGTATTTTATCACTGATAGCTGATTTTGTCGACCGGCGGTAGCGGAAAAATTAAAAATAAATCTATTCTCGCCGAATCTCGTCAGACGAACTTCGTCCTATCTTTGGTTGTGTGCAATCTCATGCACTGCAGTGTATTTTAATTTTGATAGCGAACTTTCTTCCGACGAAGCTCGCTGTTTATAATTTTAGAGTTGAATAAAAACAAAAGACTTAAGAAACAAACTTGTACATTTAAAAGTATTGGAAAAACAATTTTAACGAGTGCAAATCAAATGATTACCATTGCTCTAACCTTATTTTTAAGCAGCATAGTTTTGGTTTCATTTGGATTTAATTTCAAGTAAGTTTTTATTTCTCTTTGAACTAAAATGAATGAGTGGTCGCTGTAATAAACTCTATATGACGCTTAGAACAAGCTCTGAAATTCTTTGCTATAGCGAAATGTACAAACTCTGCTGATAGTTATGAAGCGTACAGGCAGGTGCGAACATTAACATTATAATAATTCAATTTTCAATAACATCAGTTCATACGAAAGCCACAACTTTACTGATTAAAATTCTGTTTGGGATTTTTTTTTATTGAAGACCAGCCAAAAGGTTAGAAATGAGGTGCCTTTGGAGTTGTAGAATATACACTGTGATGAAAAATTTGACCTGAAAATATTACTGTTGAAATGCCAATAAATTTATAATTAAAAGTTCTTCTATATTAAAGTTAATAAGTCTAACAAGAATTACACTAGTTTACACGAAAAATTAACCTCTGTAAAACAGTATTTTCTAGGCTCACTTTGGGTCGCTGAATATGAAAACAAACCCCAATTTTTTTTCAAAGGAGCGTTTCCGAGATTTTTTCGAAAAACGTGTTTTTTGGTACCTTTCGCAGTTATTTGTCAATATCTTTTGAAAAGATCATCTAATACATTTTTTAATTTTTTTTTTAAATTTTTTTTTTCTTACTCCTGGATGCGAATTCGAGAAGACTCTACCCAACACAAACTAAAAAATTAAAGGGGAAAAGCTTATTTTCGACCAAAAGTTTGATTTTGTGAAAAACATAAAGGTAGAACTTTTACTCAGTGCTCCATAACATCTACATTTCTTATCCGATTTGGATCATCTTAGACTCAGAATTTACTGCAATAATTTATCTTTTACTGAAATTTGAAAAAAAAATTAAAAAAATATTTTTTTAATTAAAAATAAGCATCTAAAAATGTGTAATTTTCAAAAATGAATGAAAATTCCACTTTTTTCGATTTTGGTCGATCGTAACAGTAATAATTTTTATTTAAACCTGCACAAGTTATATATACCAATACCTTTCGAACGGTAGGTTGCTCGTTTCGATTATATGATTTTTTCAAAGGATATTGACAAATAACTGCAAAAGGTACCAAAAAACAGGCTTTTTTTTTTTTTATTCCCAACGGTTTTACCCTCCATTCCCGCCCAACCGACACGAGGGGCGCAGTCCGCATGACGTACGGAAACGCTTCTCTGAAAAAAATAATGCATTGTGTTTTCGTGTTCAGCGACCTAAATTAGCTTATAGAACATTTTTTTTTTAGGTTAACGCAATTACGTCAAAATTTGTCGACTAGTGTTACCGAAGTATATCTGCCACATTTCATCTACATTTTCGTTTAGTCGTATAGAGTTTCCGAACGTGTTCTAAAGCGGACGTATAGTGGAAATCAGTAAACGGTAGGCTACATTTACTCGCATTAACATAAAGCTAAATAAACGTCTTTAATAGAAACACAAATTTAACAAGCCATTTCAAATTTGCCACCCAAAAAGTCTTAAACGCTTTCATAGCAAATGTCTTTAATAGCTTTCTAGTTACAAGCTAAAGTGCAATCGAAGCGCAGCGAAAGCAATTAATCACTGGAGAGAAATGGAATCAAATAGGCGACAGCGCATAAAATCAACTGTCACATCAAGCAAGCGCCTGCGAAAGCACTCACTCACTTACAACAAAATCATACCGCAGAGTGAAGGGGTTAATATACATAGGCAAACATACACAAACACTTTATAAGCCAAAGTGCAGCACACAAGGAGGCAGTTGCAGTAGCAGAAAGCGCAATATCAGCATTAAATGTAGGTAAGGGGCAGCTGTAGGTAAGCGAAATGCGGGAGAATGCACCAAATGCATGCGACATTTAGCGGATGCGCGTGATAAATCACAGCCGCCACATTGCATTAAATGAAACTCATATTCAATTAAGAAATGCCAACTGCTGGGAGAAGCATACATAAAACTCGGGCGTAGAATGTGGAGTAAGTATACATATACATATGTATGTATGCGTATGTGTGCGAGTGCGCGCGGCGGTGTGTGAAATAGAGAGCGCGCGCGTTGTATGCAAAATGCAAAAGCTGAAAGCGACGCCTGATGTAAGAAGTCCAATTTGCAAGTTAAGTAGTCACCGGCGGAGCATTTCCTTTACGACAAGTGGCGCGTTGCTGTGACAAAAAATAACAAAAATACATATTTTCTTCTTTTTTTTTTGGCTGTAAATGTTGGCAATCAGACGAGCAACATTTTCGGTGCCGCCGCTGATGGCGCTGTCTGACAGCTGCAGATAGCGCATGTTGTCTTATGTGCAAACAAACATACATACAAACATTACACAGACCCACTGGTACTTGTGGAAACTTATAATTACAGTTAATATATTTTTGAGCGCAACTGTTTTGCTTGCAGCTGTCAGCCGCTTAGTGGCGCGCGCAATTGCAACTGGCTCAGAGTGCGCGACACCGGCCCGAGTTGAAGTCACAGTTGCAAGCGGCTTGGTCGGCGGCTGATAACTTTGTAAGCCTTTATTTAATTGCACACCGCGTCTGCCAACTTGCTACTGATGTGTGGCTTAATACTACGCACGTAGATGCTTGTATGTGTATTGTAACTGTAATTCTGCAAAAAAATTACTTCGTAATATTAACAACAACAACCTCAATCGGCATTCATTCATATGCAATAAACTCTGGCAGCATTAGCGCGCGGAATGTCTCTGAATTGCTTTGCCATTATTTATTAATTCACATAGAGCGACTGCTTTTGAGTCTTTTGCCATGTCGCGGCCTTGCCTAGTAAACGTTGCACATGGCGCACTGCAGCAAAATTTTGTACTTGTACACTTATTTATGTTGCTGCCTGCCGTAGCCGCGCGCTAGCGCTTTAATTCGTCTTTTCTTCGTCTTTATCTTACGCCTTCCTTTTCGGCTTTGATTTGGATTAATATATATTTTCAACTTTTTTTACCAGCTTGGCTGCCAAGCGCTTGGTCTTATCTGTGAATGGCAAGGAAAGCGCTGTCTGCCGTTTAAGAATAACGAGTAAGTGCGCGTGCGCAACGATTCACTGCGCTTACGCTAAGCGGCGCGGTGTGGTGCGGCACTACAGTGCGCATGGTAAGTATGTACTTGGAGAAAAATTGTGGTGAACATTAATCAGAATGTTTTTAGTAATAATGAATTGGTGAAGTAAGAAAAATATCAATTCTCGATTGAGTTTGAAATTAATGGCTCCAAAGAGTGTTATGAAATAACTACCAGTGGACAATTCGAATATTACTGCCAATTCTGTATTTGAATTTTCGCTATATATTTGAAATAAAAATACCTAATCGTTTGTTCGAAATTCAGTATTTAAATTTTGGGGTTTGAGAAATTGAGAATTGTTTGAGTTTGAATTTGAGTCAAAGTTTGGTTAGAGTTTGAGTTTCTGTCTCAGTTTAATTCTGAGTCAGTGTTTGAGTTTGGGTTTGATTTTCATTCAATGTGAGTTTGAGTTTGAGTTGACTTTGATTTTGAGTGAGTTTGCGTTTGAGTCTGATTTTGTATTTTAGTTTGCGTTTGAGTTTATGTTCGAGTTTGAGATTCAGACTGAGTTTGAAACTGAGTTTAAATTTGAGTTTCGGTTAAGTATAAGTTTGAGTTTAATTCTGAATTTGAGGTTAAGTTTGAATTTTAAATTGAGTTTAAGTATGAGTTAAAGTTAGATCTTGAATTTGAGTGTGAAATTAAGTTTTGGTTTGAGTTTGAGATTGCGTTTGAGAGTGATTTTCAGTTTGAGTGAGTTTGAAATTGAATTTGAATTTGACTTCGGGTTTGAGTTTACATTTGTGTGTGGGTTTAAGTTGGAGCATGTGTTTCATTCTGAGTTTGAATTTTTGTTTGAAACTTTTTGGGTTGAAGTCTAAATCTAAGTTTGACTTTAATTTTTGAGTTTGAGGTTAAGTTTGAGTTTGAAATTGAGTTTAATTATGTGTTAAAATTAGAGCTAGAGTTTGAGATGGAGATTGTGTTTAAAGTTTATTTTGAGTGATTTCGAAATTGAGTTTGAATTCGATTTCGGGATTGAGTTTGAGTTAACGTTTGAGAGTGGTCTTTTGCTGAAGCTTGAGTATGAGTTTGAATCTGAGTTTGAATTTGAATTTGAGCTTGAGTGAGTGGTACTTTGAGCTTGAGCTTGTGTTTGAGTTTAACTTTACCTTTGAGTTGGAGGTTGAGTTTGACTTTGAGTTTTAATTTGAGTTTGTTGTTGAGGTTGGTGTGTAAGTTTGAGTTAGAGTTAGAGTTGTAGTTTGGGTTTAGGTTTAAGTGTGCATTTAAGTTTGGCATTTAGTTAAATTTTGGGTTTGATTATGAGTTTGAGAGTGATTTTGAGTCTTACTTTAAGTTTGAGTTTAAATTTGGATTTCAGTTTTCGTTAAAGTTTAAGCTGGTTTTACATGAGTTTAAGTTTGTATTTAATAAGTCTGAGGCTGATTTTTAAATTTAGTTTGAGTTCGAGTTTAAGTTTGAGTCTGATTTTGTTGAGTTTGCGCTTAAAATCGAGTTTGTATTTAGATTGGAGTTTGAGTTTTAGTTGGTGTTTGAATTTGAGCTTAAGTTAGAGTACGAGTTTGTTTGAATTTGAGTTCGAGTTTGAGTGTGAGTTTGAATTTGAGTCAAAATGTGAGTTTCAGAAAAATGTTTCATAATATTAATTTGATTTAGATATTTTCATATTAAATTTCGATTTAAACTGGAAAACAGTTTCAGTAAAAATTTCCATCTAAAAACTTCTCGGGAATTCCGCAACTATTTTTTTATTCATGAACTATTACCAAATCTATAGCTTTACTTTTCGCAGTGCATAACAGCCGATTGTAAAACTGGCCAAAATTGAGTTGTCTACCTGAGAAAGTGTGAATAAATCAAAATATGCAAATCATTTAGAAATTTGCCGATAATTCATTAGTGTATAAATAGTTACGATCGTTGAAAAAATTGCGTTGAAATGTAGTTGCTACTAATTGCTACCAGATTTATTGCAAAGATTTTCACTTTTCAATGTGAAAATAAATTTTAACGCTAACAAATTGAGCGGAAAGTACGAAAAAAAAACGATTTCCGCATGAAGCATGTGAGGCAGGACATAACGGATGCTTAATACTTACATATATACATATAAATACGAATAGGTGAGTGTATTTAGGTAAGGCGAAAAAATTTAGTTGCGAATCAGATGTGAGACAAAAATTTGATTAAACAAATATTTCTAATATTCGCAAATTTTTTTACCAGCATTTTATAGGTCATGCGCATGCATACCTGGTTCAAAATTAATTCGTTTTATTTCCCATTTATTATCGCGGTTCATTGAACTTTCCCGCCAGCGACATTTTCACAACACCTTCATTAATATATGAAATTACATATATCAACTATCTTCCTTCGAAAACTTTTGATTAATCGAAGATGCAATTTCATAATAGCCATATCGTAGCTGGAGGGCTTGGGAGTGTGTTTGTATATACACATGTATTTGTACACAGATATTTATGCATCACCGTTATCTTTGTATTTTGACTTGAAAAAGGCAAACTCATGGCTAACAAATTGATAAGTCGTGCACCGCATATTTGCTTAAGGCACTCTGTTGCCACTTCGTTTTGCAACGTTGAACCGAAACCGAAACATCATCTACAACACCATCAACACCACCGCTAACAGAAGACACACAATGGCACCAAAGTTATAAATAAAAAATAGGTTTGTACATATTCGCGTAGCTGGGCATGTACATATGTATGTCCAAAGGTAATCACTAATGGACAAGAGTTGAAAAAGTCAAAGAGTGTCAAGTGACAAAAAAGCGGCGACAGACAAAGCCGATTTGGTGAGAAAGAGGAACGTGTCTCAACTTACGTGTAATCGTAGTACTATATAATGAAAAAAAAAACAAATACAAGCAACAATTGCAATGCATTTTACAAAAGTATATGTCATATTTACTTTGAAGTTTACAACAGCTTTCAATTGCAGTGGTGCTTTTTTGTGGAAATATATGACTTTTACTGCGCATCATTTTTTAAATTTATTAAAATGGCAAATTGGGTTTCTTTGGAATTTCGGGTTATTTGTGTTTGTACGTTTTATTGCTGGGTAGGTCTGCAGATTAATTTGGGCTATGCCTTTGAATGGTAAAAAAATGTCTCAGTTACAATAGTTGAGGGCTTTTAAATAAATAAATAACGAATATAGAAATAGTACGCCATGTACTTACAAATCGAAAAAAACAGAGTGCACAGTGCAAGAAATCCATTAAAAGAGATAATATAAATTTCAGTTTAATTCAGTACATCATACAGAGAGCGGCGACTGCACTCGGAAATATTCAGCGGAAATGCTGGGCCAAGTGTCTTTAGCCTCACTGCTGCAACGTCAGGGTACTCGCATAGAAAGTATCAAACTGTCTCCATGAAATCCGGGTGTTTGCAGCTGCGGAAAAACTTGTTGAAAGATGTGCCAATAATTTCGAATTATACACCTATTTGCCGGTGTACTGTGCAGACAGTAGTGATTTTGTAGATAGAATATTCCTTGCTGTTTGAATTGATTCTTAGGTATTCCGACATATTTATTGTAGAGCCGTACCACCATAGTTTATCGACTATCTCATTCCTGTATATTTTTATGCTCCAGAACCCATTATACCGTTGAAACACAATACCGGTGAAAGGCAAATTTTCGCCCAGTAGAGCGACAACGTCAGCGACACTCGCCTAAAAATTTCGCGTACAGTCAAACTTTTGGTTTTATAGATGAGCACTAATTTTTCTTAACTTCTTCGATTAATTCGTCCATTTTAATTTAGTAGAAAACTGCAAAATTCCATTTCACAAAAAAACTGGCAAACTTGAGTTTATTTAATTCGAATGCCGTCAGCTGATAAGGTTTCAAGAAGGAAGCTTTTACAACGAAAAGGGGAAACCCTAGCAATAATAAGCTTAAAAGATATAAATAGTCCCTTAAATATAACTACAGTATATTTTGCTTAGCTGCCCAGCATCCTTTGCACGAAAAACTTGTGCATTTAACCGAAAAATGCACTTAAGCGAATTTTCTTTACTACTACAATGAGGAAGGTATCCGAATCCCCATGAAGTCAAATAATGGAGGAGCACTTAATACGTAGAAATTACCAGAAGCGAAATCTTTTTTCTGAATGGTAACTTATTATCTATATATATGAAATTATATCCGTTTTCGTTATTCTACGAGATGAGCAAGTTAAATAAAAGCTTATAAAAATTGGGGTAAGTGTAGAGCCAGTGCAGGTAAACGTAATATTTTCTATAAAAATTGATAATAGTGCCACAATGTTTAAGGCTGGTATCACTTATGTGCATGTATGTTGAATGCAGCTATCGGAGTAGCAGTTTCGTATTTCGGGGCAGGTACCTTCAATGTGTACTTAAGCATTAAGGCAGCAAAGTAAAATATACTGTACTATTAAACTTACGTTTTAGGAAATTAATCTCTGAAAACAATATAAGGTACATTATTTTACTTTTAAACAGTAATTACGAGAACTTTTAAAGTATGATCATCATGGTTTTTTTTGCCGTTGTCGCTGACTGCGGCGATAGAAATAAATCTATCGTCGCGAACAGTCGTCGAGCGAACTTCGTCGTTTGCTTTGGTTGTGCGCGTTCTCATTTACGTCAGTGTGTTTTAATTTTTACAGTGAACAGTCGCTGCGAAAAATTCGCCATTCGCCGGTATTGTGTTTCAATGGCTAAAGATTTTCGATTTGATCAGGAATTTAGACGAGCTCTCTCATATAGTACTCCGCTAGTTGCGACCTAGCCGAGAAAGAGGAGAGCGCCCGTATTGCCAACTGGCTACTTGCGAAAATGTTTAAATATGTGCGTTCTCCCTTGTTTGCAAGCGTCTCCGCTTAGAAAATCCTTTCGTGGTCTGCTAAGTGAATATATACATATGTATATTCAAATTGAATCCTAGCAGTTACCCCATATTCCTTCTTAAAAGCAGCCATGCTCTCCAAGCAATGCGTCTTTGACTTGGGAATTTTGTGCAAGTTTTGTGTTTGGTCGGTAGGCAGCGCTCTATGTCAAATGGGTATCTTTTTACGAAGGCACCTTGTCCGCCGAATGACCTTTCATTCCAGTACCCTTAAGCTTGCAATCCTATTGAGCTGGTATCAACAGAATTTCCGATAAAAAGGTTTGTACATCTTTTGGTGGTTTTTAGTGATAGTTTAAACGAGATGCTGATTAAATGGATATATTGATGCACAGAAATATGTTCCATTTCGATCAAATAAATTTTCTTTAAGAAGCTATAAAGAATTGGGGGTAATAATAAGTACAGGTTTCACCCGCAACTTTTTGAGGCGATATCAAATTCGACAAGTTGGTTGAAATATGCCATTAATGGAAAGATCTTTCGTCTTGTCATCTTTCAAACATGTCATCGAAACAGGGCTGCACAACTTTATAAACGTTATTCGTTATATATTAAAAAAACTAATCAAAAAAATTTCGTTTCGTTGATTATAAAAAAAATTTTTCGTTTTGTTGTGTACCAAAAAATGTTATCAAAAAAAATTTTGTTTCATTATTATCAAAAATAAAATATCAATAATAATTTTGTTTTAATATTCTTCTCTTATAAATAAAAAACTTCGGAATATGTACATTAGACTGGTCCAGGAAATCCTTTTTTTCAATATTATTCAGTGCTCACGCAAATTTGTGTTCCTTTTGCTAAAAAATGAAAGTACATAACTTGATTAAAAAAAAAAAAAATTAAATTTAGAGGTCGCTCAAGTCCATTTTTATTTTGCTTAAAACTACTCGTCCTTCAATCCGTGGCTGCTGAATATACTAGGAGAGTTATTTTTTCGATCCGATAATACGAATAAATAATAAAAAGAACGAGAAAAAAACCGCAATTTCACTTTCAAAGTAGATTATTTCTCAGAAAAAATTTATTTAATTTTATGTCAGTGATGATGTGTATATCCGTAACCTTAGCGGACAAAATGAGTTTTCGCAGAGGATTTAACGTTTATTACTTCTCGAGATATTAGCAAATTATTGAACCTGAATTTAGATGCGTGACTGTAAAAAATAAAAAAAAATTAAATTTTTTCTAAGAAATAATCAAATTTTACCTCAAGGGTGGTGCCATACTAATTTGGGTTAGTTCCGATTATTGGATCATGAAGAAACTAATGGTATTCCTAAACTTTTATACGAGCATTAAGGTCGGTTGTTTTTTGTTTGTTTAAAAATTACTTGCTTGGTTTCAAGTATATCCAAAAGATGGCTAATATGTTAGGATAGATGCTTTCCATAGGAGCCGAACTTTGACCAATAAATTAACAGTCCTTTGTGTTACCGTTAGAAAAAGGATAGGATATAACACGACGACGTCTAAGGGTTCATCATAAAAAAACGCTCCATGAGCGCAACAAAGGTCCATAAGCAAGTAAACTATATTCCCGTGAGTTCCCCGGGAGGTAAGGAACAAGTGAGACCCAATATGTTGAAACCTTAAGCCCCCGAGAGCTGTGCAGCTGAGCAGCAGTTGGTGACATGATTCGACCTCAACATCCTACATAGAGCTGCTGCCGTGGAGACTTCAGATGATGTTGAGTCTTCGATTCGGGTCGAAGAATGACCAATTAGAACTCCAATCAGCAAAAATATATGGGATTTGAATTCCCTAGACACGCGGTAAGCTGTACCGAGGCAGCTTTCATTCCACATTTTCACTAAATGGCTCGCTTAGCTGCCTAAAAACTCATCTATGCAAAAATAGATCTCACTTAGCGAGTGGAGTCGCTTCCCTCTCCTTCCTCAGGAGCGTACCAGTAAACCATGCCCAGTGAGAGCCCCCAGCGCTTGATAATGGTCCCTTTGCAACATTATAAGGTCACTGACGCTTCCTTTACTCCCTCCACGATATTTGGCTTCCAGGAGAGCTTACTGTAAAGTGCCAAGCTTAGATATTTCACCGAAGAGAGCTTGCTAATAGCTTTTGCTTTTACTTGTGTCACCTGAGGTTTGTTCCTCGATAGTATAGTGGTTAGTATACCCACCTTGATAATTTTTTCAGATCGAATAACTGTTCTGCCCACTTTTTGGTATCGAATTTATGCCATTGCGGCCAAATAAAATATACCAACAAACAACATGTTGACATTTACCACGTTTTCAACTTACATCACAGGAAAAGCCAATTATTCATCAAAAAAGAGTCACTTTCTCCCACTAAGTAGCTGGTAGCACTCGAACTTTATCAGTCACTTACCTCGTTTATTTCATCCTCCAGCGCTCGCTGACGCGTCAACTCACGCAATCGCTCACGACGTTGCTCCGTGAGCTGCTCCAGACGCTTGGCCGCGCGATCGACCTCATTGAATAGTAATGTCACCTTGTGCAGTTTAATTGCAACATCAATGTTGCCTGCGCTGCAGCTGCTGATGGTGCAATCTCCTCCTCCTCCTCTTTCCGCTCTTACTCCTCCTACTGCATTATTAGCTACCGTTGCGACAATGGCTGTTGCTACTGTTGCTGAACTATTGTTGGCGATGCCATCACATGACGTCATTGTGCTGTACTTTGACACAGCAGGGCTAATTTGGCTGTGTTGTTGCTGTTGCTGTGAGTGTTGTTGTTGTGACATGCTAAAGCTATAACTGCCACCAAATCCCAGGTGGCTGATGGATGAAATGGTCGACAATATTTTGTTGCCACTGCTGCTGTGTCGATTGTTGTTACAGCCATTATTGCTGCTACTGTAGTAATAGCGATTGCTGTTGTTATTGTTGCTGCTGCTGCTGTTAGAGTTGATGCTGCCATTATGATTATGAGTATTTTCACCACCGCTAGTTGGCATTATTGTCGGCAGCGGCATCGGCATCGGCGGCGCTGTTGATGTTCCAGCAAAACATTTGGCCAGCTCCTGTAGCCGTGCCAATTGCAATGCACCGCGCTTGCGCAAATTATGCAATTCAGAATCCATGAGCGCGCGACTTAACGCCCGATGTTGCGCGTATAGTTGACGCCGTGTGGGCAACCCTTGCAGGTCGGCGGAGCGTATGTCACTCATGGCGGCTACTAGCCGTTGGCCCGCCGTTGCACATTGCCGTTGGAAGGGTTCGAGTGCGACGAAGAATTCGCGCCACTTCCGCGCGTCGTGATGATGCAAACCTTGCAATTTGCCGTACGGTATTTGCGATGGTGCAACACTTGTCGTGACTTCATTGACGCTAATGAATTTCAACGGGTGTTGCTGTTGCTGTTGTTGTTTTTGTACTGTTTGTGGTTG
>JAPVRG010254327.1:0-11238 GCA_029783565.1 Rhagoletis cerasi
ATAATAATAATAATAATACATTGGCGCTTACACATATGTTAGTGTTTGGCCGAGCTTCTCCTCCGATTTGTGGCGTGCGCCTTGATGTTGTCACACAAAGGGGAGGGACCTACAGTTTAACGCCGACTCCGAACGGCGATTGTATTTTTATGAGAAGCTTTTTCATGGCAAAGTACCCTCGGAGGTTTGCCATTGCCTGCCGAGGGGCGACCGCTGTTAAGAAAAACCCTTTTTTCTACAATTTTTTGCGATGTTGCTTTGGCCAGGGCTTGAACCCAGGCCTGCGGAGCGGAAGCGCGCACTGCTTACCACTACACCACAGCGGCCGCCACATATTTAATAACAAGAATATCCTGACTGTCATTGGATGGCTTAAACTAATTTTCTTAAATTTGATACTTAAGACCTCTGCCTTTAAACAATCTTGAGGTCGTGATAATTTCCTAAAAAATAGAAAGTATACTGTATTTCTCGGAAAATTCTGCTGATAAAAATAACGAAATGTCCTATCTCTCAATTTGACAGGAAATATTTTTAATTAATTAAAAGCTTTTGACAGTAAGGGCATCGCTGCTAATGCCGCTGACGGGTTGATTCTCGTTCATCGGCTCGTTTGGAAGAAAAAGAATTTCATAGAGAAAAAAATTACTCATATATAAATAATTGCAGTGGGAAATATATTTTTCACGATGCTCTTGAATATTTCGATGCATTGCTTATCAATTTTTAAAATTTGTTCACCCCAGTGCACTTCCAACCTCTCGACTGCGGCGGCATCTTAATATTGAAGAGAATTGTATAAACTCCTGTCAACACCCTCCTTTCCGCCATATATCTACTACAAATTTTCCTATCACAGAAATCCGAATTAGTTTCTATAGAACCACCATAAATTTGAATAGGTATTCAATCATACATACATATTTATGTATGTAACGTATTACGAAAATACATTTATAAAGAAAATTTCGTTATTCCATAACTGATAACACGTACCATGTTTTAGGGAAAAATAGCACAGCTGGCTTACAGAAGCAAATTATAATCAGGAAAGCATACATTTAGACTACTACACTCTTTTTCTGAATAATACATTCAAATTTTTACTGAATAATAAATTACTCCATAAATTACGGCTCATAAATTTATGTAGATAAATATTAATTAATTTTTATTATTATTTATGTGGCGTATTTACATTTATTTTCAACAGTGTTATTTGAGCTTTGTACCACGATTTTATTTTTTAGGAAAAATTGGAAAAGCAACAATGTCTTAGCGGTAGAAGTTATAGCTGCTATTTCGGAGATCACCACATCTCCTCATCAGACTTCTTTTTCTAGACTTCAGCAGGAATCGAACCCGCATCATCGATGTTCAAAGCCAGAAGCGCTAACCACTGAGCTATGTACACCCCGAAAGCTGTTGTTGCTTATCGATTTCCTTATACAAACATACTCCTATCAAGAGCAATTGATTTGCCGCCATTTCAACTTGACGGGGTGATTGTTATGATTTATTCTATACGTTAGTATGAATCAATGTATAGTTTTAGGCAGGCTCATCCCAAACTAGTTTTTGTTATTATTTATGTGGCGTATTTACATTTCGGGGTGTACATAGCTCAGTGGTTAGCGCTGCTGGCTTTGAACATCGATGATGCGGGTTCGATTCCTGCTGAATTCTAGAAAAAGAAGTCTGATGAGGAGATGTGGTGATCTCCGAAATAGCAGCTATAACTTTTACCGCTTAGACATTGTTGCTTTTCCGATTTTTCCTAAAAAATAAAATCGTGGTACAAAGCTCAAATAACGCTGTTGAAAATATTAATTAATTTGAATAACTCAGTGAGAGTGGAGACCAGTATGTTTGCATGTATGTATTTATATAAAAAATATATATATATATTCAAGCAAAATATGGTGGGTAGGCACTGTGATTATCAATTACCACCTCTGCAGGGTTGTAAGCCAAGCACCTGCAGAGTCCGCAAAAAACTCCGGAAGCATTGTCCGGAGCATGCACCAGACTAGGCCGTGCATGCCTTAAACTGCCATCAAATTATAACTTATAGCCTGACCACATCGAAAACGATGAGCTACGGACCACAGCTGTCAAATTATTTTTGCACGTATTTTTGTGTAGATAATTATTTTGGCGACGATACGGCAACACCGCGACTAGCTAAATATGTAGCTGTGGCCGGATTAGATCTATTTCTATTTTTCGAGCGACAGCTAAGGTTCTTCCTCTTCTTTTATGTCAAATTCATACAAATTCATGATGTCGCTACTGCGTTCTAAAAAACCAAGGCGCCGTCGACAAAGCGTTTAGATTATGTAGATAAAACCTTAATGTCGTGTCGTGTGGTAATGTCGGGTTCGATGTGTTCAGAGCTTGAAGAAAGTTGTATTACATGGCAGTTGAGAAGTGCCAATTTTTGCACATGCAGCATTACATAGCATGCATTTAGGCACCTGGTGTTATCAATCGCGCTTAAACAAATTAATATCAAAAATATATGCAAGATTTCTTGCTGAATTGTCGATAAACATTGGAATTCCATTAACAGTGGTAATAAAATTAACCCTGGTATCAAAATTTAGCTTTCAGTAAATTTTGTTCCTATTTCGTATTCTAAGCTCGGTAAATTTTGTAACCATCTCATAAGCAGGTAATAAAATATTGCGCCGCGAAGTATGCTACACCAGAATTTCCACAAAATTTCATAGCTGAATTGCTGAATGGATTAAATGGTTACCAAGGCACCCAGAATCGCGGTTGCAAGCAATGGTGCTAACTATCTGTAACAAAATCGCCCGGTCACAAAATATTCGGTAACAAGCAGAATAGGCCTGTAAAGGTTTTTTATAATAATAGACTGGTACTTACACAATCAGGCCTATTCTGCTTGTTACCGAACATTTTGTGGCCGGGCAATTTTGTTACCGAAAGTTAGCACCATTGCTTGCAACCATGATTCTCGATACCTTGGTAGCAATTTAATCCATTCAGCAATTCAGCTATGAAGTTTTGTGGAAATTCTGGTGTAGCATACTTCGCGGTTCAATATTTTATTACCTGCTTATGAGATGGTAACAAAATTTACCGAGCTTAGAATACGACATAAGAACAAAAAAAAATTTTATTACCACTGCAGAATAGATCCGAATATGTTAGTGTTTGGCCGAGCTTCTCCTTAGATTTGTGGTGTCACACAAAGAAAAGGACCTACAATTTTACGCCGCCTCCGAACGGTGGTTGTATTTTTATGAGAGGCTTTTTCATTGCAGAAATACACTCGGAGGTTTGCCATTGCATGCCGAGGTGCAACGCTAATACAAAAAACTTTTTTTTTTTTAATTATTTAAAACTCTCCACCAAGCAACAGTGAGCGCGATTATGTTCATTGGCAACAGTCTCAAGGTAAACATTTCTGTTTATCAGGTCGATAACGATAAATTTAGTAGGACGAAATTTAACTTCTGGAAACGAAGAAACTACATTCATATACACGCTAAAGTCTCTAGATCACAGTGGATTGCATTAGTAAGAGGTTACTCATTATAACCTGTGTTTACAGAACTACTTATATTATGAAATAGTTGCCTTGGTAGAGCATCAGCTACCCTGTTTTCGCTTCTTGGTTTATAGTGAAAGGTTGGTGAAAACTGCTCTATAAATACACGCCATATTTTCAATTTTGTATTACGATTCCTTTCAAAAATTGAAAAAATTAGTCGTTGATGGTCATTATAGATTTCAATATCATTAGTACCGCAAAGGTAATGACAAGGGGTTTCAATGCCCAAACAATAGCCAGCACTTCACGTTCATTTGTATCATAAATTTGTTCTATTTAAGAAATCTGTCGAGAAATCATCCTTATAGGCCGCTGATTTTGAGATAACACTGCTTTGGAAGCGTTCGATGATGCATGTGCCAGTCGCCAGCTCAAATGGGCGGTTAAAGTCTAGATATTGCAAAAGAACATCCTCCGATGTCAGCATCTTCTTAACTTTTGCAAAAGCACACATACATATGTAGCTTCCAAATCCAATTAAACTTTAACACTTTTTGATTTTTTCACATCAATGTGACAATTCTCTCCTCGCAAATTGGAAAATAATCCCGGGATATTCGTGACTTAAAAAAGACCGGGATCTCGGGATCCCGGGATTGACAACCCTAGTATATATGTAGATGCTGAAGTTCTATTGTACCTTTTTTATAATATAACCCCCTTATTCATAAAAAATAAAATAGGTTTAAAGAGCGCTATAAAGTGACATTTTCATACATTTTTCAATTTATAAACCTTTTTTAAAGCTATTTTATTTTTTATGAATAAGGGGGTAAATATCCAGCTTCTATATCGATTCTTGTATCAATTTCTTTAAGAAAATCTTAACCGATAATATCGTCAAAATTACTTAAATTAAAAAAAAATTCAAAAGTTGAAGTATGGGTGAGTTCCACGTTTGTATGTTGCTTTGCACTGATGCGATACCGATACCAAATTTATACAATGCCAATAAAGCCATCCTGCTGCTTTGTTTCAATTTGCTTTGTATCGCTTTTGACATTGTGCGACAATTGTTTGCAAATCAACCAACACAGTTATGATGGCAAATTTTACTTACCCGTCCTCTTCTCTTCGGCCATTATGAAAAATTTGAGCATCACAAAAATTATAGATGCGCCCTATGCTCAATGCATGCGTATCTTAAACGCATAAAAATGTATCGGAACTCAATACTTTGCAATTATTAAGCTGTTTGCTGTTTAGGAACTCTATACCTTGTACTTATGTAAAGAAACATGCAACTAGCAACTCCAGACTATTATTAAGTTTGTTGAAAAACATTTATTTATTTATTATGTTATATCCATTAAAAGATTTTAATGTTTAAGCGTACAAAGCTCCTGGCCATTCGCTATCTTCGTCTGAATGAATTGCAGGAGCGAATTCACTTTGTAAAATTTATTTCTTAAATAAATTCGGAACTACTAATTTGGAACTCGTCATTGTAATTCTTCTTGCACATCCATCCCATCCTAGCTCTTCATTGTCTGCGTACTAAACTACCGGCATGCAATTTACACTTCCGAGTTTTTTTTTTTTTTTAATTTTAATTTAATTTTTTTAAATTTAATCAATCAATTTTGATAATTACTCAGAACTTGTTACAATTTATTATTTAAACCCTTTTGCCTTTTCCCTTAGAGTCATTTTAGAAAGCGATTGATTGAAGGAATTAAAAATGGAGGGAGCTGATTTGTGCAAAATTTCAGTTTTGATTTAGGAAGAATTTCTTATGATAAATATTTTTTTTTTTCAAGTAAAAATGTATCCTTTTTGATTGCTTTTTGTTCAAGAAAATGATTTTGTTTTTGGTTCAGGAGGATTTTCGTTTTGATTCGTGAAAAATTATTGCTGATTGCTGAAAACTTTTCTTCCTATTACTTTAAAAACGATTTAATTTTTGATTGATGAAAAAAGTTGGGGTGATTGGTGAAAATTTCAGTTCAATTTCTTGTTTCATTTCGTATTAATCATTGGAATTGATAGATGAAGCCTTTAGTTCTTTCAAGCTGCCGAGTCACCAAAAACTAGGATCTATGATCCTTTAAACATTAGGCTGAATTTACGGCAGGCCCCACGTTGGAAGGCAAATATGAAATCCAGAAATTGTATTATTTTAAAGGCCAGTATGCAGTTCTCAAGAAAAGCAAAAAAATAATGACGTACAATGGCTAAGAAATTTTTTTGGGTAAAATGTGCTTGGGGCAGTACGCAGTTCTTAAGAAATTTTCTACGCTTTCTACTGCGAATTTCAAAAGGTTTTTGTGAGAAAAGAGCACAAGGCAACCCATGCTTGCAACAGAAATATATGCCTGTTCCATTATTTCTTAAGGAAAGAGTGACGCAACGGGCTGGTGAAGTATTAAATGTCAAAATTTCTTGGACTCACACACGAAATAATGGCAGTTTTTTGGTGGCATACAAATCTTAAAAGTTATTTGAGAAAGCGGCACTAAAATGTTTAGAAAAGTATTTTATGTTGATCTTGTTCAGATCGTTTTCAATTGAATTCTCTAAATTCCAATTCAAGGCAAATTGAATAGATAATAGCACCAGCAAAAAATCAATCTGATCTTTAGAGCAAAATTTGATATTTTAGAGTAAAATGTATGCAGATAAAAATTACAACTCAGAGACTAAATGCACGAAAATAATCAAATACACTCTCCTGCTGCTACTAGATGTTCAATATGCCTTGCCCCAATTAATTTGCGTTTTTTCAAAAACAGTCTGCCATTTCGAGAGTTTCATTTTCGCCCGAAATCGTTCACTGGTCGGGGTGTAGATGGCTGTGTGTAATAGTGAGCAGCGGCAGAACCCATACGGCTTTTGCCATATCTTAAACCCCGGAAAAATTTTTGGAGGAGGCGTCAAGCGAGTTAAGCATGGTGTGGATTGCCAGAACCTAATTACTTCAATGAATTCTGCAATGTAACATTTGAGAAGTGCACACAATTTCTTCTCATATACATACGTAAATATATGCATGTATGTGCTTTGTATGTGCTTTGTATCCGGTTTGGTACCTGTTGATTGAGGGTGTAGCACACCTTTAGGCACTATACATATGTTGTAAGTCGCCTAAACAAACTGAAAAATTTGAATACTATTCGCCCCACCTCAAACCACAAAATTTCTAATATATATACATATGTATGTGACACAATCATTCTTATGTACCAAAATTTACGCATTTTAAAAGAGTATGACCTTATTTATACCATACATACATGCACACATATCTACTCGCTTAAGTTCACTTCCTCAACCACAAATACAAATAATTTGATTCCACCGTCAGCTTTTCCACAAAATCCATGTGAAATAAATTTGAAATGGTAACTTACTTTTTTCACTCAACTGCCACCAGTTCACAAATTACGCGCACTCCCTCACTTCACTCGGGCCAAGTGTTTTCCCAAGCGAACCGTTGTTACAGCAACTATCGGAGGAACTAGCCTGCAGCGACCCGCAACACTTACGGCCTGTTACTCGTGTAATCCTGCAGGCCCACTTTCAGGCCTAATTGTGGAGCATTGCGAAGCCAAGGCAAGGCAAGCGTCGTAATACATAAATGTGCGACGACAGTCCAATATTAGCATTAAATATGCGAAACAGGTGCAGTAGTTCCGACTGTCAAATTGTTTGACAATTACTATGTACTACTCGTGCATACTCGTATGTAGATCGCCAGACGGACGTCGCTTATCGTCCTTTTAAACGTCACACGCTGCCACGATTTTTGTTTCTCCGTTGACACGACGACACTTTGACACTCTGACGCTTAAAATGGGCACACTGCAGCAGTACTAATGTTTATTTCAGTTACAATTTGGCTTTTGGCTCCTAAATGTAGGCTATTTAAGTGAGAAAGGGGACCAGCCGCTACGATATCATGTCACATGCAGTAAATTTCAAATATTTGCACTGCACTTTGCTTTGGGGTTTTGTGCTCAGTAAATGCAATTAACTGGGTATGCAGACATACATACATATATACTTACTTATGCACTTATATGAGTACATATGCACTGGCATTTTGTGGGCGCACTTGGAATGTAGAGCACAATTTTTCAGCCGCACATTTGCATGAATATTTTAAATATACATTTTTACTTATGCGAGTTGGTTTGACTTGTAACACTTTAATTTGCTAGTGAATTTTTTATATTTGAAGGGTTTTCCCCCATGCAAAAAATACACACATACACACACATATAGAAATTTGTAGTAAACAAATTATTAAACTTATCGCTTTTTGAAACTACACGTTTTGTGGTTTTAGCAATTTATTATTTTTATTTATTTAATATTTTTTCTTGTTTTTTTTTTCACTTCTAGTTGTACTCATGAGACTTACTGTCTTCAATTCGAAATACTGATTATAATTATTAAATTAGTTTTTTTTGTTACATTCTTAAACCACCCACTATTAAAAAAAAACTGTTATCCTCAATTTCCGTTACACTTATTAGTTTCGCTAGCGCACGTCTATCAACTTCCGAATGCCGACATCAACTGAAGCTAAATATTGTTGCGTTCAATGTATAAAAATCACTTTGAGGAGCTTTTCATTTGCCGCCTATAAGAATGTATGGTACAGTTGGTCACCTTAGTGGAGCTTTAAGCTCAATGTTTGAGAGAAATGTTGCCTATTGCACAGCATACACCAAGGCGCTAAAGCGTGCTCACTGTTTTTGTTTACGAATTATTTTAGCAAAGCAGCCAACAAAAAAACAACAGAAAACGACTCGCTTGTGCCATTATATGTTATCCCCAATGGAGCCGGCTAAGTGTGGTGGCATGTAACCACATGTTGCTTCCACTTTCCGACAGCAGCGTAGGTGTAAGTGGAAATGCGAAAGGCAACACTGACATTCGGTGTTCGGTATAGAATAGCAAATTGACTATTTAAGGAGTAAGGAAAATATTATTTCAAAGTTTTAAGCTTCTTGATTCATATTTCTATGCTTTGCATTAGAAAAACATGTAACCTTAAAAAAAAATTTATTTTTTATTTTAAAAAATGTTTATTTTTTAGGATAAAACTAAAAGACAAACTTCCCGTGATATCTTTTGAGCAAAGAAGCTGGTAATTTTTCCTAATAATTTTTTAGGCATTTATAAATAGCAAGATTAAAACTTTAAATGTACTTCTAGATCTGAACGTTTTAGTAAAATCCCAAAATGTTTCGAACAATCCCGCAAAATAAAACACGCTGAACCCCGAAATTTACCAAAAAAGTCTCGGAAAATTCCAAAAAACACGATGAGTGCAAATCTGTTAAAAAGAAATTAGGAAAGCCAAAAGAGGTTGCTGGCAGGCATTCTGTGGAAGCCTTGAGGAAACTTCTGAAGCGTCAGGGCTGCGTAAGATTATCGCTAAGTCTCCGACGATCCCATCACTTATATGGATAGAGAATGGTGAATTGACCAAGGATGCTTGGAAACACTTTCAGTTCTGATTTTACTTACTGCACAGAAAGTATTTGTAACGAGAATGTTGAAGACCTTACTGCAGTAACTAGATTGGAATGGGCTTTGACATCGTTCAACCCATTTTCAAAAAAGAATTCTACCAAACCAAATATCAGCAAACCAACGTAATTGTACAGAGCGTAAATCCACAGACTATTTCGAGCAAGGCGAGTGGAAAAAAAGAGCAAGGCGAGTGGAAAAAAGGACTCTGATCCAATTACCACACTTACAATCTTTTACGGACATATCTAAAATATTTTGTCCGTAGCTTGAGCTTGAACAGACATATAAGCTCCCGTACTAACCACTAAGCCCCTGCGGTCGTTTTTTATAATAGCAAGGCATAATTTTTTTTTTTAAATCCAAGAGGTTTGAAAAGTGTATCTGGTGTGCTTTGGCCTACTGATTACGAGAATGCCTTTATTTTTCTTGGGTCACGGTCACGTTGTATTATTTTTTATCAGGCTTTGAGGTTATATGTTGTATGTAAAAATGTTTATAAAATCCGTAAATATGTGTAAAATGTTATGATCTTAGGTTTATTGGGAAGATATTAAAGAGTACTTTCTTTTCTTTTAATATATATTTGAGCAGGTATATTATATTTTTTGTATATTTATTTTTTATTTTTTGTTTTCGTTTAAAAATGTTTCCACACTTATATTAAATAAGAAAGTACTCTTTAATACTCTCATTTTCGTTGTTGGTGTTTCCGACAGGGTAGGAGTACGATGTAATGTGGAACGATTTTCCGTCATCCCTTGTCAAATTTGGTTTGGGGACAAACCGGTTTCGGTGTTGTGCCATCTTCAGTGTCATTTTTCGTTCTGAATGATTTCTGTTTGTCCGTCACTATTTATAGCCGTGTTAAATCATCGTTGGTTCTTATTTAGGTACGTCTCAGCTAAAAGACAGCTGCTCGCCTCTTCTTGATTAATTGTTGCGTGGATTCGCAGGCAGGTAAAAATCAGTTATTTTCTTCCTCTTGGTTTCTGTAGTTTGGACCTGGGTTACATTGTTTATGGTAGTTGCTGGGTTTCTGTCCTGTTTTGCGTATAGTAGCCTGAGTGGTTCGAATGATATGTATTTCTTTGTTCATTTATTATTTTTCCGACGAACGTTTTTTGTTTGTATATCTCCATATTCTTTAATACGTTTAGGCGTTGCCCTTTGTGCTGTACATTGGTTGTTTGCCATATGGTTTGCAAAATTCGATTCCGGTGTGGTAGATGGTTTAAGCATTTTTTTTGTAGTCCCTTATATGTTCACGATATCTTGGTTTTATCTTGCGCCCTGTTTGTGCTATGTAACTATGTTGACATTCGTAAGTCAACTTATATACACCTTGCTTGTCGAGTGGGTCTTCCTCGTTTGTGCTACTTCTTAGTATCCTCCCCACCTTGTTCTTCTTTCTAAATGCTGTATTAATGTCATACTTTTGGAATACCTTAGCCAATATATGATGTTTAGTCCATATACATTAGTTAAGACTGCGCAAGCCTTTTCATTATTTTCCTTCTTATTTGATTTCTCCGTTTTTGTGTCTCCTCTTATCTTATTTACTAGGCCTTTTCTGTATCCGTTATTTTCCGCGATTGCGGATTGAAAGAAACTCGAGACCTCAATAGAAAGCAAAACATCACATTCCACATTATATCATACTCTATAATACCTTTACAATAAACTTAAGATCATAGAAATTAACACATATTTCCGGATTTTATAAATATTTCTTTATCTTATTAATATTATAAATGTGAAAGTTATAAAAAAATAATTCGATGAGACTCTAGAAAAATAAAGACATTTTCAAACCCTTAAAAAATATTGCTATACTGTTACTCCGGCTCTTAAGCTCTTTGAAAGCTACAATGACACTAAATTTTGTTGATTAACAGCGACGAAAGCACGATGTGCTTATTTGTAGCAATCGCCGCGAGGGTAATTCTCCATAGGCTCATATGCTCGTTCTGTTGTAGCCGTTTTTTAATAGTAAACATACATTTTGTGGCAAATAATGCGAACACGCGAATAAAAGTCCAAAGCAGAAACCCAGAGAATGACAGAATGTTCGATGAAAGACGTAGAAACTTCGAATCGAGAAACGTAAAAAAGTGTTCCGGAAATTGCGAGAAACATGCTGACTGGTAACAACTCAGTGCGGCGCAGGTATT